>OW285213.1:14200000-14490039 GCA_935421205.1 Xylocampa areola
AAGGCAGTAAATAATGAATTTTACCATGCTATGCATGTAATTACAACAATTTATTTTTAGATTGAACATCCAGTGGGAGTATAAGGCGTCGAACTATGTAAACTATATTTTTTGCGGTATAAGTTTACCCTAAACCTATTCCTCAGAAAATGACATATGTACCTACTAAAGAATTATTTATGGTTTTTATATGACGAGCGAGTCGAGGTTTCCTCAAGATGTCTGTCTTCACCGTAAACCGCCTTCGGAAGTAAATTAATAAAATTCATCACTACAAAAATATCTCACGATATATCTGAGATGTGCATAAGTATTTGAGGCTGCGCAATTGACGTCCTTGATTCAATTCCCGGCTTTGTTTTGTGTAAGGAAATTTATCAGTAGCAGCCCGAAGTTCGGAATTGGTCCCAGCAATAAACTTGCCACCATAATTACCGCATCGGTCCATGTGAATGCACTACAGTATATCTCAGCCCAACCCTTTGGGGAATATGCTCGTAATGCTATATATTAAGTGGTATTCGTATTTCATGGTCAAGATGTATGTACTTGCAAATTTTTACTAGTACTTAATCCAGCAATCTTGATCGAACTGTCTCGTGCTTTGTGTAAACGAGTCAATGGGATTGTATGTAAGGTTACCAATGCCAGGCATTTGTCTGATTTGCGAGACGTTTACCCGATTTCCCATGCATTTTAGCTTTTGATCAGGGGTCTGACCGTCTTTCTTCTGAGTCAGCCATTTTGCTTTTTTAAAGGAGCGGGAACCGCGGGTGTTGCGCGCGCCATTTAACTCAAAATAACATAGCGTCAAAAATATTAGTAGTAGGTATTACAGGGTTGTAAGGATTTTAATTTTGGTAATTTATATTTTTATTGCAATATACGCACTTGTAATACACGACGACGAAAAGTGCTCCTATATTTCCTAGTAGGTACTCTACAGATAAATCTTTCAAACTCATTATAATTATTATATATTATTAATACATTCATAAGGGCTCATCAAGGGATAATGAGCCTGAGGTATTTATCCGGGAGGTGCAGCTAAATTCTACACTAAACCGTATTTTTCATTCCAAGAAAAAATTCCCATTACTGTTTCAAATTTACTATCCGACGATTTAACATTAAAAGTCAGGAGTAAATTTCTTTAGAGATGGTAATCCTAATTGTATGCAAATATACTCAGTGTTTACTCGAATCTGGTGGATATTTGATCTAGACTGGTTAGCACTGTAGTTACCAACCTAACTTACAATCATACGTAAATGCAATCTCGCTAGTTTGCTAATACGTTGGACAGTTCAATTAGGAACAAAGCTTGTGGTGTTATTTAGATTTTCTGCCTATTGCAGAACAGCTGGTGGAAAACGGCATTTCTGGGAGTCGGAGTTAATGTAATAGTTGCTACAATTGGAAAATTATAATCTTGTTATCAGACTATAAATAAGCTGAAAGTAAGATGCTTAAAACGTTATGTGAAATACAATGAGATCAAACTAAGATTAGGAATGGCTTTCCGCCATATTGTGAAGTTAACAGTTGAATTTATTATTAATAAAAGGGTCTATTTCGTGAGACACACGCGACAGACACTGAGTTGTGGAGGTCAGATAGGCAGTCGCTTCATGTAAAATACTGGTATTAAGCTGCATCCGGTTTGACTGGAAGCCGACCCCAATGTAATTGAGAAATGGCTAGGCAGATAGATGTTTCGTGAGGCACACTCATATTAATTATTGTTCACCGGTTACTACGCACGTGCATTTTTCGGGATCTCCCGACTATTTTCGACTCGCGATATCGCCGCGGTCTGAGATCATGATTAAGGGCTCCGTTCGAGTCCAGAACAGTTAGTTGTGTAATCCCGAAAAATGCACGTGACTGCTCACATGAGCAATAATTAAATCTATAATATACTGATGTTGTCATACTAAAGTTCTGTTGAGTCATGTAGAAAAGAAAACGTTATTTATGAATATTGTTCAAGATAAATCTTTGAAAAGCATTAACGCATGCTTAGCGAACTCTAAAGTTACAATATTAAATGGAAAAAGAATACGGTCGCGAACAGGATTCGAACCTGTGCCTCCCGGATAAATACTCCAGGTGCTCTGACCACTAAGATCTCGACCTCTGCTCACCACCGCGAATTCTTCTTCCATATTTTAACACGTCTTACGGCGACGTCATTGCAATCAACTCAGTACCTATACAGGTGACCGAAGCGACACGACCAACTTTGCAGCTAATACAATGTCGTAAAGAATGCAATTACCTTAATAATTCAAGATAAATCTTTGAAAAGCATATTGTTCCTTGTATGAATATTTTTCCTTGGACACCGTATTTTCAAGTTGTTGTCAGGTAGAGGATTCTCATACTCTTAACGAAAAAGCATAGTTTTACTTTTTATGCTAGTTCATTATTATGTAAGTGACATAAGAACTGTAGTCTTGTTCACTTCAAAATTTTCTTCTTAGTGAGAAGGTTTTACAAAAATTGCAACGGTTTTAACTATGTAGTCGAATGTCCGTTGCTTTTCATTACTTGCGCCTTTTCTCCTCCATTCTTTACACTAATAAACTAAATTATAATTTTTCAGCTATTCACTACATATAGCATAAAAATTCTGTATATTAGACTAATCTAAACCAAATTTTATTCAATTTCTGTAATTTGGGTAAACACAATTCAGTTTCAATATATTTCAGGCTAAGTAACTCTAAACGTAATAGGTACATAACTAGCTTACGGTCCATTTGAATATTATTTCAGTGTTTGCGGGTAGGAAATAATTTAAGCTAAACTGCGGTTGTGACTTAGTTTATGAACACAAGTACTACTTACAAAATGTCAAGGACTGTTGCCGGCCTTATCTATTCTAATCAGTATTTCTTTGTACAATCAGCGACAGAAGTGATTAACAAGCATCAAAACTGCACCGACTATAGTGCTGATTACTTTTTCTGGTGGGAGGCTTCGACCACGGCTGGTTACCACCCACCGGACGAAGCCATGGCGTGATCGACCTAGTCATGTTTCGAATTGTAATCCGGTGCAACTGTTGTAGGAGGCGGGTCTGGGCAGTTGCATCAACTCCTCAACTATCGTTGTCCCCAAATCTATCCACTCTATTTAGAGTGAATAGATTTCTTCTAGATCTACGTGCTCCATCCTCGGCCACACCGTCGCTTACCGTCAGTCGAGTTGGTGGCCAAAAGTAGATCCAATTGTGATAAAAAAAAATATGATAAGGTACTTTTACATAATTATATGATGACAGGATTGTAATGTGTGGAACTCCAAACTGAAGATAAATTATAAAACAACTCATAACCGGATTAATAGCGTGTATTATTGGTTTTTGTTTTTCCTGACGTTTCGAACACTTTGCAGCGTTCGTGGTCGCAGGAGGACCAATGTATAGTGATCGCGAAAACCTAAGATATTACTATGAAGATGGATAGTTTCTGTGCTCAGACATTTTATAAACTTGTTTGTGTTCAGCAACTTTTGTCGCTGACCGTACCTGAATTAGTGAAGCAGGTTTGGCTTTGCTGTTTAGTACTTGGGCCAATATTAAGACTAAGTATAAAAAGGTTGAATAAAATTTGTCGGAAAAACTTATTATGTAGGGTAACAGAGTCTTGTAGAAGGAGGGCAGAGGAAAGCTTGTGACAGTTGGATAAGGGATTTTTAGATCGTGTGGAAGCTGTTGTTTCAATTTGTTCGTAACTGTTCCCTTAACCTGTTTTATTTAGCTGTTCCGATTTATACACCTCACTCCTACCTTAACGCGTCGTAGTAGCATACATTTTACCGAAAATGAATCTACTAAAACTTGCCATATTACATAATATAGCATCATGCCTGTATTCCCCGTAGGGGTAGGCATAATTATACACAGTTTTACACCCACATTTCACCAATGCTATTATTTAGCCCCATGTAATAGGTGGTGAGCCTATTGCCAGCAACCGGGCACAATTCCAAAGTCCGGGCTGTTGGCGGTGTCCAGGATTTTCTAAGAATCCAATAACACTTTGCCCGATCCGGGAATCGGACCCAGGACCTCATGCTCAGCAGTCGCGCTCGGGACCACTAGACCAACGAGGCTGACGCAAGATGGTTCATTACCCATAAAATAATAAGAAGAAGAAAAGATTCATCCAGGTTTTCAAATCTCGAATAAAAAATCTCAAAGATTACTTGTCCGAGATATTTTATTCGAGCAAACGTTAATTGATCTAATGTAGCTATTCCTCTCCTTCATTCAGCTTATAGGTGATGTGATGTGACGTAAACAGAAATACCTTTATTACGCTTACTACAACTGCGAAATGCGAAATCGCGAATATAATAAATACATAAACGACGATATAACCGAGCACTTCCCATGCACTTGTACAATGGTGCAGCGATAAAGGTGCGCTACCAAATTGCAGTTTTATCGCTCGTCGCGATCTATGTGCTCAGTGATCTATTGCGCCGTCTGTAGTTGCAGCGTTTCGAGAATACGCGGTGTTGATTCGTTTTAGAATATATTATGTATGTATAGCTGTACTTACTTCTTCTTAGTGTGAGGTAGAAGCTAACTTAGTAACAGTTACTTCTTTTTTTGTGGAAAGAGAAATATAGGTGTGAGCATGATTCGAACTTTCGCCTCCCGGATAAATACTCCAGGCGCTCTGACCATTAAGCCATCTTGACCCTTCATCAATATCCCGAACTCTTCTTCCAAATTCAAATACGTCTTTTGGTGACGTCATTCCTATCTATTCAGTCCCAATACAAAAAAAGGTTAACTTTAAAGGTCGCTCATGCGTTTGCATTAGTTTCAGTTATTCAAGCTAAGCGTAGGCTTCTGTCTTGGCGTAGGTAATGCTATTAATTTACAACGAAATGCTCCTAGTGGTCATATAAAGACTCATGCCAAGCGTTGCTTAACTTCAACGAACGTTTACCAACCACAGCTTGCAACGGGGTGGTAATGGGCGCCTTCAACATGAAAAATTGAAAGGAAAATAATTATTATCAAAAATTCGCTTTTGAGAGCACTTAAGATGTTACTGTACAGTATCGGTCCTATAAGAAGGCCAGGACTATGCGCATTTTTGGAGTGTTTGTGCAGACCAGCCTGCATAAATGACAAATAATGGCCCGTCGATACACCCAACGGACCAAAACCGGGGTTGCGTTGGATGCAGTTGCGTTCCCACAACCTCGATAAAGGTTTTAGACTGACACTTAAATAGTTTGGTTTCAGCGTCGCAGCGGCCATGTTGGATTAAGGTCAGGACTGCGATATTCCGCTATGGCAGCTTATGCTGAGATATGCCTTTTTTGGACTCTCGCAGTTTGATATTAATTTAGATTGTTTCTATATCTTTCTTTTTCTGGTTGCATAACAGTTTATACCAGTCAAAAGCTATATGTCTCCATTTAAAAAACCAAACTAGAATAGTGCCAAATAAAATTCATGTTGTCATGTGCACCACGCTACACAGCTCATATATCAATTCTAAGGGCCAATTCACATACGAGGCGCAGCAAATTTTTTAAGCAAAATTGTTTAATGTATGTCGATTTTGATAAGGTATTGTGTAACGTATAAATTAATTTAAGAAACCAAAAATCTTATACGCTCTACTTAACATTCTCGGGAAACTCGCTAAACAAAAAATAAATACAATTTAGAAGTCTGGACTTGTCCTTACCCACAAAAAATTCTCAACGTTCTTTACCAAAATATATTTCCGTATCACAAAACCGCTGACCGGTTTTCCCAGTAGTTTCGATTCGACAGTTGTGAAATATTTTATTTGTTCGCCCATTTCCACCTGATTTCCATTGAAAACTTTGTGGCCAGTGGGTATAGTTTCTGAAGTCTCTTTTGACCACTAAACGTGTGTATTGTTTGCGAAAGTTTGTGGGAGCTTAGAGGGTTTAGATTGGTTATTGTTAGAATGAATTTTAAAATAATTTAACTATTTTGGAATTATATAATAACTGGGGTTTATATTACGTCCCTATGTGTACTATTTATTTTAGTTGTAGGTATATGTATCCTCATCATCCTCCTGCCTTCATTCCAATTTATTTGGGATCGGCGCAGCACGTAAATAAATACAATCTAAGTATATTCAAGGCTACAGTAAATAAATTTCTTCTGGGTCTACGTGCTCCAGCCACACCGTCGCTTACCATCAGGTGAGTTGGTGGCACTTGTAGACCAATATTTGATTTAAAAATAATCTTTTTCCGTACGATCTCCATCAGCCGTCATTTTTGGCAATCACTCCCTATCTATCCAACGTTTGTATCAGACGAGATCCTGCCGTCAATGCTCTGCATTAAGACAAGTACAAGTTGGTATGATAGATAACATAATTCTACAACCTTATAATGCAAGTTCAGTCCACCAGTTCATAAAGAATCACATAATATCTTATTGAATTATTATATTTTAATGAAAAATATTCACAACACACTCTACATCGTTACCCCTTAGTAATTAATCAGTCATGCAATATTCATTCATTCCATTCGTTCTACAGCTAGAAAAACAAATCCAATACAGTCTGCAGCTCATTAAAACTTTTCGCTTGTAACTCCAAAAACGAACATGACGTATTCAATCGAACACGTGAACTGTACAGTTCTCGCATTAAAACAGTTGTGAATAAATCATTGGTGCGTCTCGACGCCTCGATAGTTATTTGACTACATGATGAGATGCAGAAGGTGAACTACCTAGTATCTTCTAAGAAAGTTGAATACGATATAGTGACAGCGCTGCATCGGTGATGTGTGCTGATGTCTGAGATTTTTGGCAACTTAAACAGCTCCTTTTCCTTCTTTTAATGACAATTCTTTATGGTTTGGGATTATATTTATGTATATTTTTGTTCTCATAAGATGCAATCTGTCACTAAATAATTATAGCACATGCAATTATTATTTTATCGCGCAATATTTCTTGCATGACAAAAGAAATGATCCGGTGGTAATTTGTCTTTTAGTCTACGGATGCCTTCCGCCATTTTTTGCTAAGATGTTTGGATAGGTAATAATTCCTTTTGTACAGAATGCAATGACGAGGATTATCCCTTCTTCTGCATGAATTAGCGGGACGAGGTATGAAGAAAGAATATTTTACGCTTTTTCTCCGTAAAACCACGTTGATTGCTTGACGGCACGATTGCTGTCTTAAATATAAAACTACCTTTAACAACGGTAGGCAATTTTTGCTTGGAATTGTACGGTCAGAACCTTCTGTAACGTCCAGCATATATTTTGTGGTTATTGCGTCTGTGCTGGCTCCACGATGGGCTATAACTCAACAGAAGCAACGCAATTAGCGGGTTAGGTGATAACACCTCCCTCACAAATCACCTTCTGAATAAAACCTGTACTAGTTTGTAATTAATGAATGATTTATTGTGTGCGGACGCTGTTTTGTTACATGTGTGGCTAGACGGAAAAATGCATTTGAATGTGGAATCTTGGCTTTAAAAAAGGATACTCGCTTTTACTTTGTTGTTGAAAGAAAGAGAAAAGAAAGAAAGAAAAAGCTTTTATTCTTGCGCGCACTTAACGCACTAACATGCTAAACATAATACAAACATAAACCTTATTTAATTTGACATAAACAAAATAGACGCAAATATCATGTTACCAACATGCACTAAATTAATTGATAAACAATTATTTGTTATCTGTGCGCACAGTTCACAATTACAAACTATATAGTCTATGGAAACTGTTTACAGCTAATTGACAGATAACAAGTTATCAACAAAACTCTGGGCTTAATACCTAATAGTATTTCACAATGTTTTTATACAAAAAAGTTGATCTGTGGATATGTGCGTCGCGTGTGCGCAAAAACAAGGTTATTTGCTCAGCATAATACTGTGACTTCGGATGAACCTAATGCCTACAGCGCTGATTTTCAGCAAATACCTTTTGAGTGACATCATGGAATCTCACCAGTTTAAAAACAAATTAATTCAAGTAAGTCTGTACTACTTCTTAGTAAATACCAGTGTCAACGTAAACTACTAACGTGTAAATGTGTGTGTGTAATGAATATGCAATCATGTGAGAAAGAATAATAGACGATAACCAGATAATCAAAAGAAATTGTGCAATAATTATGCAATATACATGGCGGCCATTGTTGCGTAAGCGCATAGCGGTAAAGCGTAAACAAAAGACCGGTGACGGATGCCAAACGCTATTATAGAAAATTAATCCCATTTAAAGATGCAATAAGTCGGTTATAGTCAGATGACATTATCGATTTTTATGTGTAATTTTCACATTGTTAGTGTATAATGTTTATCCAAAGTGAGAATGTGTGAATCAATTATTGACAAGCATAGTTAAACAACAATTATACATGGCTTGTTGCACTAGTTTACTTGGGCCCATACCCGATTAGGTCATTAAATTCCCATCTAAACCATGCATAATAGGTTGTATCTGCTTTTTAGGACTCAACACCACAAATGTTGTTTTCAGCATTGACATAGACCAAAGCAAAGGGGCAAATGTTGCGATTGCTTTTGTTTTAATGTAGAATAATTTAACGGAAGATTTTAAATACTGTGGTTATATTATGAAATAACAGAGGGTATTTGAATTTGCTCGTGCATGATTTTATATTTTATGGGCAGAAAACCATTTTCCAATATTAAAATGATACCCATGAAAAGTATTATTTACTACAAAGGCCTTTGAATATGGAGCATCGAACAACGAAAGTAAGTGGGACGACATTATTCGAGAAGGAAACATGACACCTCCATTAGAGGCAACTTGTTATAGATGGCGCTTAAAACGCGGACGAGATAATGGCGTCAACTTTAGTGGAGTGTTCGCTGGAAAAATTGATCAGGACAATAGGATTAAGGCCGAAGATAATATTTTGTTTTTGCTATAGAAAAAAGAAATGTAATAAAAATAAAGATGAAGACATACCATATTTTACTAGATATGAAAAATTACAACATTATACAATTCAAGATGATTCTAAACATGCATTTCTTTTGCGTCATCGAATTTTGTAGATAATTGCCAGCAAACAAAAATTTACAAGATTAGATCAATCGACCTAGCCTTTTCCCAATTACATTGGGGTCGGCTTCCAGTCAAACCGGATGCAGCTTAATACCTCCACAACCCTGTTACTACATACCACGATATGTCGTGGTATGACTGGTTGTCAGACTTTCAGGCCTCTAACTACCCGTAGCGGCTGTCATAGATCTTAATTTGACAGACGGGAACAGCTGCTTAACGTGCTCTCCAAGGCAAGGAGGGGTCTCAATGTGAAGTGATGGTCACCCATCCACAGACCGACTGCGGCAAACGCAGCTTAACCTCGATCGATCGGTCTGTGCGGCTGTTACTTAGACATGAGCCCTTCAACTTTACAATATAAGAGAAGAAAACAATAAATACAGGGATTTTTATTTTCAAAAATTAATCAATCCAATGAATTTCTCTTACAAAAACCTACGATCCTTAAACCCACATTCTTCCCGATCGGCCATTTATTCCCATTTCAAAAAATAGCAAATCCCGAGTTTCTGCGCAAATGGTAAACAGGCTGACCGAGCCGCATTTACATAACTCTCAATTACATTTGGATTTAAAATGGCCGCCACGTGCGTGAAATAGAAATAAAAAAAAATATTGGCGCGATGCGTGCGTGGAACGACCGCACAGGATATAAAGTTTTATGATTTTACTGCATTCCTGTAACGCAGTTAACTGTATTGTGAAATGAACGGTGGCCGTTGATGATACTTTTTGTACTGCGTTACCAAAGTTTTTATGTTATCGCGTTTTAGGGAAACGGCTTAATAAATGTTTACTACTACTTCATTTCTTAGGATTAGTTATTAGCATTTCATAGAAGGTAATAGGAATATACAGGACTCGGTGTGTAATAAGAATTCTTGGGTTCGAAGGCAATGAGAGAGAGTAGACATTTATTGGAGTAATGTGCTAGATTTGTCAGATTAATATATAAAAAATGATTTCAATTACTTGTTCCCAAATACTGCCCCTGCACCTACTATTAATTACATTCTCTGTATTCTGACCAAATATTTACCAAAGTCCAGACTGAATAGGCACTAAATCAGGTTGCTAATACAATCGTTTGAAACGTCCAAATTTGTATGTAGCGTGGTACTGTTGCCACCTGAGGGCGGCTAACTAAATTAGCATATTGATTGTTTACAGACGTGTTGGCGGTCGCCCCGGTCTGGGAGCTAGCCTAGGGCTACATGAATATGATCTACAGCACTTAAGACAATGTAGGCTTACATAGTTTGAGGTTGAAACCTAGTATTTTGCTGTCAAATGTAAATTAAGTTTATTGTTGTAATTGCAATAAAGGTGTCATTGTTGATAATTAATGTCATGTTGTTAAATAGTTTTTGAGTCAGTAAAATGTTAAAACCGTCATCAAAGCCTAGTAGAAAACAATATCTTGTTTGAATAACATTTATAACATTTGGGAAACCAAACTTCGAAATTCATCCAAGCTACGTTAAACAATGAACATTACTTCCCATCTCGTTGCAAAAGCATGTAATGAAATATAAAACTGAAAGAAATTAACTAGGGAGATCTGAAATCCATAATTCAACTACATTATCGTGAGTTTCCGAATGGCTGACTACCATGGCCAATTTATACAGACCTTTTGCACACACTTTATCAACGTTCTAATGATACAATTTCGACTTACTCCGGGTTCAAGATATAACGGTCGTTGGTTGCTACTATCCAAAGTATATAGAACTGCCATGACCCTCCATAAATGCCTTAATAAGCGAGAATTTGGTTAGAGTAGAGAATGTGGGGATCAAATTAGGTTGGTCATGTTTTACTCATGACTGGGTATGACATGAGAAATGAAGTGGAAATGATGGGACGTCGAATATGTCCATCGTGTGGAATGGTCATATTCTGTTGGACATTAGTACCGGTTCATCAGGTCAATACGCAACAATGTTCGTTACGATGGAAATGACAGACGCAAGTAATTAATAATTCTGTTGCATTACGTTGAATTGCTCTTGTGTACTGAAATTCTGCGGATTATTTTCTGCTGAATGGACAATGGTTTCGCATCCGTTTTGGGTGTTGGTAAAATGATTACATGCGAATATTTTATTAATATTAATACGAGCTTTATTTATTATTGTAATGTATCCGGCAAAAATATTGGACACGGTACACTGTCATACATTTGGTATTGGTAGTTTTAATAACCTTTTCGTTAATTATTAATGGTTTGATGATGTACAAAGAAATAAGTACTTAAGTACAAATCAAGGATAAATGTATAAAAAAAAATTACAGTTAGTCTTTTCTGTACAATGATACTTAATTTTTATAGGTTTTTATCATTCAACACTATATGGATACCCGCGTCGAACGTTTTGGGTCATTTTTATCCAGCGGCTGCTCGTCAACTTCGCCAAACTATTTGCCTCTTTAGTAGGGTTATTTGTTATAATCTGTATCATTGCAGAGGATGGTAACTGCCTCGTTGGTCTAGTGGTTGCAAAAGAGGGCTTCATTCTTAGGTCGGACAGTGTTATTTGGGTTTTCTGTTAGAAAGCTCACAGTAGCAGCCCGGAGTTTGGAAGTGACGGTTAACCGCAATAGGCTGGCCTTGGGATGATGGGACTTAATAACTTAAACGATGAAATGTGGGTATACAACAGTACTTATCTACCTAACCTTCGGGGATACAGGCGTGATGTAGCAGTGATTCGTGTGCCTTCATTCAAACCAAGATAAATAAATGACTAGAGTTTTCCCAAACATTTTCCGGACACTAATCAAACGTACCACCCAAACCCATTAATGTCCCATTTTTTCTTATGTCCTCCTCCATGGGCACACGTAACATTAAAATTCCATGTAACAGAAGATAAATCTTCACGCCATTACTCGCTAGGGGGCGTCTATGGGACAGGTGTTATTTTTACCCGGAAATTGGAGGGCCACTTTAATTTTGGATACATTACTTTGATGCATGCATCCTGGTGTGTGGATGGTGGTATCGGAGACGGAGACAGGCATGAATTTATTTTACTTTTAATTTTTGTAAGGAACATTGTTAAAAGAAAGTAGGTACAAGTGGAGCCTGAACCTACGACACCTTTTTTTAGTCAAATCTCTGGTATGAGCATGGTATGTCCTTTTTTCGACACATTTGTTGATTTTTAACGTCAATTTTGACATAGACCTATATCGGATTGATAAACGTTAAACTAGTTATATTATTAGTTTATTGTGTTGACAAGTTTATCGACAAATGATAAATGATATTTATTTCTGTAAATACATCTGTTATAGACACTTTTACAAGTCATACATTTTTTAAGCTAGATGGCGTCGGCATTTCCTATCTGACTAGCTCTGAGAAGAAATGCCGAAACAAAATCAGAGGTCAACGTCTCTTTTAAAGTCCAGACATAATTTTATTCAACATATGAGTGTATTTTGTAGGGATAGGTCTGGGATGGCCTTTTGAAGAAAGAGCCATAGCTGTTTTGAGCTGACCTGTCCTAACCGACGGCACGTATGCATCAGTCATCGTGTAGCTCAACCATAATTTAGGGAGCTTAACGACCCGTCGCAAGACGATACCAGATCGGCAGGACATTTGCGTAGGCCACAGAGACATCTCAAAAACCGCCAGACAAATAAATTAATTATAACTTCAAACAAACCCTACACAATACTCACATTTACATTTTTATAGTATTGATAGACAAAGATCCGTCCTCGGACGCGATAATCATTTGCCGTTTTTCAAGTTCTTTTTTATTGATTGAATTCACATTACCTAATTACGATACCGTTTTTTTAAAAAACAACTACAAATCGCCTGCTATTTTTTAAAGTGTAACTGGCAACATTGCGCATAAACGGATCTAACCCGTTAAAAATGATGATGTCCGGCAACAAAATGACACGTCACGCTCCCTACTTAACCCTCACTTGCTTTGTTTGTATTAATGGCAATGTTTTGCCAACAGTACTATATCATTAGACTATACACTTTCACTAAATAATAAAACGTCCTTAATCTTTACACATAAAAACGCCTCTAATCTTACTTAGGTATAACATAAGGCCATCCAATATTTATTAATTAATACATTATTTTTACAAGTACTTACTTTAAAGGCACATCGATGAGAACTGTATAAAAAAGACAGAGCCTATGGAACATCAAACACGTATTTTATAAGCAAAATACATGTTAGCTTTAGGTTTAAATAACATAAAGTCCTTTTTCATACATTGTTACCGACTAAAAATAGAATAGACAAGGAACAGAGTCACGATAATGGTATTACGAAACAAGTCTAAAAATAAACGCTCTAAATCTATGTGTCGTAAAGTTCATTATCGCTTGCTTGGTGACGCAATAGTCGGCAAAATAGACGCGTCGCGGCGTGACGTCACCCGCATGCGCACTTGAGTTATCTCTAGCGGATAGTGAACGGTAATTTCGACAATGTGTAACAAGAGCAGAGTGGCGCAGTGGAAGCGTGCTGGGCCCATAACCCAGAGGTCCGTGGATCGAAACCACGCTCTGCTAGAAACACTTTTTGCATTTTTTTATTTTTGCATCATATTGTAATAGTCTGAATGTATCTTGTGGCAATTTTTGTCTTTCTTTTGATGTTCGTAACATATTGTTTTACTGTATTTTATGTTATAAAATGTTTACTTATTTTCTGTTTCTTTTGTTTGATTTCAATAAAAAAATATTTTATTTAAACTAAATCTATTATAGAAACACTGGAACGTAAACACAAAATCGCCATTTTATCAAAACCTGCTGCATTATATTATACTGAACGTAATCCTGAAGTCTTTAGTAAATTACTGACGAACTGAAAGCAGTGCCAATTAAAATTTCATCACAGTATTTTAATATGTCCACTGAAAATGAAGTAAACGGCTTAATGGGTGCTGCTAATTGGTTGTACTACCTGTTAGTTAGCTACTTTAAAATATTGCTCGTTCAGAGGTACAGGTACGAGATAGCCGATGTGTGGTGCAAGAGATAGAAGGGTGACGATATGTTTTTTTTTCTACAAATGCTACTTTTAGTACTGTTTTTTTTTTCGTAGTGGCATTTATGTGTTATATAAAAGTGTCGGTTAAGCAATTTAATGATACCTAATATTTAATCTGCGTAACTATGTGTACAAAATTGAAAAACGTTGCAGAAAATATTGAAATTAATTGGGGTAAAATTGATATTTGAATTCTTTAATAGGTTAAATATATAAAATAAAAATATGTAAGGAAAGTCTTTTTTTATTACAGGCACGGTTAGTTCCTTTACTAATACTGAAGAGTATTTTTTATTTAGTTGCTCTGATCACTGGAACTACCACTCGGATTTAAAAAATATTTTTGCATTAGATAGCCCAGTTATTGAGGAAGGTTAAAGGCTATTAACATCACGCTACGACCCATAGGAGCCGAGCAAAAAGAAAAAAGCCAAAACCGTGGAGCACGGCTATTGTAAAATAAATCAATCTTGATCAGTTACAACATCTGTAGGATTTAAAATACACATGAATAGTAGGAGTAATTATTTTATTTTTACTTATAGCAACAGCATTTATAGGATATGTATTACCTTGAGGACAAATATCATTTTTAGGGGCAACAGTAATTACAAATCTACTTTCAGCCATTCCTTCATTAGGAATTATATTAGTAAATTGAATTTGAGGGGGATTTGCTGTTGATAATGCAACTTTAACACGATTTTATACATTTCATTTTTTATTACCTTTTATTATTTTAATAATAACTATAATTCATTTATTATTTTTACATAGTGATGCGGATGAATTTTTCGACGCTCTATGGTTATTTAGTTTTGTATAAAACTTTGTTTAGTCAGTAATTTTTATGAGGTCCGTACACGAATCAATGAATGATTACTTAGTTCTAAGACATCAACGCTTCAAATGTTTAACAAAACAAGATTAAGTTATCGGTAATAACGCATTTATTTAACATCATTTTTTTTTTATTATTTTTACTCTTGAAAGTAATTCCGCTCGATCGACAATAGGACAATAGGAAATATATCAATTCGTACTTCTAAATGCCATAATGTCTTAAAAATAAATAAAGAATCGGGATACTTTTAAGCTAAAATTCTTTAAAATTAAGATATCTTTACACATGCACATTGATTTAACATTAGAATTGGATTATTCTTAATTTCAAGAGTACCCTACTGGTTACTGGTACCTCGTTGGTACTAAGCAAAACCAAGGATGATCACCACAAACACGTTCATCTGACCTTCTCCATAATTTGACGAGCTGATCGCCTATACCTTACACCATCACCCTCAAACCGTTAAGCTTCCATTCTGAAGGCTAGACGTTTGCAATCTCTCGGCGTTATGCCTCACTACAGAATTAGCTTAATCTGCTAACTTATGCATAATCAAGCGCTTCACTGCTGTCGGAAACAGCATTCAATATGCTTAAAGCACATATTGTCGAGTAAGTCAATAAGGTGTACTTTAAAGTCAGTTTATGTTAGCTTGAATCTATGAATTTGTAGCGCTGGAGTGCTTGTGGAAAAGTTTGTTTATTATGTTAGACTTAATGCTGTTTATGATTCAACATTTCATGTATCATGAACACCTAATAACATAATCAAAATTACCATTTGTAACACTAAAAGTTTAAAAAATGAAATTAATATTCTCTACACAAACTGACTAGTCATAATGACAATTTTTTTTATTAACTATAAAAGCTAAATATAATACTATTATTAATAATATTATTTACAAACTATACACACAAATAAAATCAACCCTATCCTAATAGGGAAATAATTCAAGGTAGTATGAAAAACTACCAAATTTAAGTGGGACTGTTAAAAGTCTTTTGGTGGTCGTTGCAACTTTCAACTATCATTACATTATTAATTTAAATACAGTTTTATTTATTATTGTCTTACAGTTTTATTTATTGACTGTCCTGTTGGTCTAGTGGTTAGTAGCCCTGACTGCTATGCCGGAGGTTGTGGGTTCGATTCCCACCCAGGACAAATGTTTGTGTGATGAGCACGATCATTTGTTCTGTGTCTGGGTGTAATTTATCTATAATATGTATGCATTTAGAAATATATAAATATGTTTATCAGTTGTCTAGTACTCATAACACAAGCTCTGCTTAGCTTGAGACTAGACGGCGTTGTGTGATAGTTGTGGAATATTATTTATTATTTATTTATTTTATTGTATAATAACTTTCGTGAGACATATTCATATTTCAGTTTGACTCGCGACGTCGCCGCGGGCTCAGCTCATGACTAAGGGCTCCGTTCGAGTTCGAAACTAGTCGGGCAATTCTCGAAAAATGCACGTGAGTTGTAACCGGTGAATAATAATTGATCAGTTTTATTTCATTCAAGGTAGTATGAAAAACTATCAAAATTAAGTGGGACTGTTAAAAGATCCAGATAGTAATGAATCATTACTATCTGGATCTTTTGGTGGTCCTTGCAACTTCCTTCTACTATCATTAGTAGTTGAAAGTTGCAAGAACCACTTTCATGCGTTTAATTTCACAACACTTGAATAGGCAGACAGTGCCTATTTTTGCTTCACCTTCTTTCAGGTAGTAAAAGTTCCCTTCCATCAACCAACAAGAAGGACATTTTCGCATGTTCTCATTATAATGAATAGCGTTAGCAAATGATTCATTTGCAGGTTCTTTAAACAAATCCTTATCAAGGGGTAAAATTTGGAATTTGGTAGGTACCTCGTGCCGTATCCTAGCAACCAAGTAAAGCTGGGGTTCTAAGGACCAAAAGAAAGCTTTTGTCCCAAATATTTTTCGAAATTGGGATATTATTAAAAACGAACTGGTAAAGATAAAAGCGAAAAGTGTCTACTTATTTCAATAGGGGTGAATTTGGGAGAAAAGACGGAATTGGATACTCGCTTTGACAGCAACGGTGCTTGTATTTTATTTGTACCTATATTTTATACTTTTGTGATCTTCTTTCTCGCTAGAGTGAAGATCATCGCAATTATAAAAATAACCAGATACATAAGCAGGTATATTTTGTTACCTATATATTTTTTAGATTACTCTTGTAACTCAGTTTTAAGTTCATAACTACCTACAATATCCTAATATTTTACTGAGTGTTTCAATCTACCTCAATGAAGACCTGCTTCGAACCATCTTCGCTATCGGTCCATTCAAACAAATAATCCAGTACCTTTGAGTGGGCTTTTGATAAATATAATTTAAACATCATAACTTCTATAATCACTTGATAAACTAAAACTCTGTGACCAAAATTTCAGTAGAAAGAAAGAAAAAAGAATGCATTTATTACCAAACCATATTATACGTACTATACATAAATACATGTTGTACAGAATTATAAAAGAAAACAATACAAATAGGTATACACAACAAATGCGGCTTGGCAACAGGAGCGGACTCAGCAGATGTTGGCAGTGCGCGGACAACCGCGTTGCCGAGCACTTGTCAACGCGGATTTTCAGCCCGCCCCTTGCTACTAGTTTAAATAAAATGGTCCGCAGTAAGGACAGGCAAATAGAAATATATTATTATTTACCCCATAAACGTTAATGGTTCAAGTAATGCACTTGTCGCCATATTTCCCAGCATTTTTCCACTACTGGTAGAGCCAGCAAAAACCCTAGCCTATGGTTTGGTTGCAAGCCAACCACTGTTAATAATAACAAACTAGTTTACACTACCTATCAACCTTACGCACATGAAATTACGGTTGAATATAGCTTGACTGTTGTTCAGTATAAGTTTGTCAGCCGTTTATGTATGGAACTGTAAATACAGAAGGAAGAGACGTTATTAATTAAATTAATGGATCGTATATGAGTGGTCGACGTTATCCTATTTACGTTTTTCGGATAATTTGTTGGAACTAACTTAATATTAAGAACAAAATTTAATATATGAATTTTGAAATATAATTCTTGGAACTGCATTGCCTCATTTTTCTAGTGGTTGTAAACGTGCCTGCTGAGAGTGGAGTTCTGAATTCGATGCCCGGGTCGGGCAGTGTTAAGAATTTTTTCAATAACAGCCTGTAGTTTGAAATTATGGCCGGTATATGGAAATAGACTCACCAACTATTTTAACGGCATTAGTGAAACATGTTGTACATCACAACTGTGTACATCTCTGCCAACCCCTCCGGGGAATATAGGCGTAATGCTATGTTAATCTTGGAATTGTTAAGTAAGACCATGGTTAATATTTTTTCCTTTTTGTTTCAGGTACAAAAATGGATACTTGTATAAGCAGATTGGGACTCATCACAACGATATCATTTACCATTATTGAATTTGGTGAGACGAATTAGCTACAACTAAAAGTTTTTATTTTAAGTTTTTTGTTTAATATTCCTCTAATTTCTAAACAAGCTATTAATTTGTACCCGGTCCAAGAATAAGTTGTTGACCTTGTTAGCAGACAGCGAATGCCCCATGCCTATTTTTAGGTGGAGCACGGGTTGGATTCCGTCGCACGAATTGTTTGTTTACAAAAAAATATCAATAATAATTAAATTAATTAATAAAATAATTTAAAGCACGCCATGTGTGTGCCATGCTTGTTTTTTTTTCACACCCTTATGTGTAGGTACCATTAGCCACTACATTGTAAATTTTTTAAATCTAATTAACCTATATTAGCAGGGATAATCTAAGGATTCTATCGATACCCCTCATACATCTATAACGGTTCAGGTGTTTAGAAGTTATCTACACTAATATTATAAAGAGGAAAAATTTGTATTTTTGTATGTAACGAATAATCTCAAAAAATATTAGCCCGATTTCAAAAATTCTTCCATCATTAGAATGCTACGTTATCCTGAGTAACATAGGCTATATTTATTACTAGAAAATATTAGGGATACTTTCTAAAACTTCAATAATGTAACCCAAGGTGTAAATGTTGTCCCGCGCGAAGCCGGGACGGACCACTAGCGGTCCGTCCCGGCTTCGCGCGGGACAACGGGAATAAAGAAACATACATGAACCCTAAAAACATACACTCCTTTTTTGGGCAGTCGTGTAATTAGTTTTTTATAGATTCGTGTTATTAACTTTAGCGGTATACTGCTAACCTCCTTAATTATGGCACGGATATAGAATTATAGATCTATGGCTTGTAAATATAAACCATTTATTAAATTGAGAAAATATACATATTCTAAAGTTACAATATTAAATGGAAAAAGAATTCGGTCGCGAACAGGATTCGAACCTGCTCCTCCCGCATATACTCCAGGCGCTCTGACGACTAAGCCATCTCGACCTCATATCCATATTCTATTTGCCATATTTACTACCTTACCTCTATATTTATCTTAACTTTCACTTTAACTAAAGAAATATATTAAATAGTATCTAAACTTTACAATAACATTTCTCTTTAACTAAAGAAATATATTAAATAGTATCTAAACTTTACAATAACATTTCTCTAAGACCCAAACACAAACTGTTGCAAAGTATGCGTTACACTCAAGGCCTTCGGCTATCAACCGGTGCGTAGGCGCACGTGAACGTTCATTCATAGTTTACCGTCTTTACACACATTCAAACTAATCCCAATCTTAGGACAACAAGATTAAGGTACAAATTACCCTGAAATACTTTGGAGGTTAACGTCTCGTTTTCATTTATCATTCAATCTCTTTTCGACTTTGTGTGTTTGAGGTTAAAGTGTATATTAGTTTGTGTTGGTTTAGAGGTTAATATGCCATACGGTTATTGAATAATAGGGTCGTAGGCGCTAGACACTTGCATTATTGTGTGAGTCAATTGAATAATAAATAATGTAAAAATTGCGCAGCCATGAACTTATGTGGGAAATGATTAGTGACATACTTTGCGGTTAGAAAGATTAAAATAACATAGCATCACGCCTGTATTCCCCGAAGGGGTAGGCAGAGGTATACACAATTGTACACCCACATTTCACTAATGCTGTGATTAAGTCCAATGTAATAGGTGGTAACTGAGAATTTCCTAACAAAAACTCAATAACACTTTGCCCGACCCGGGAATCGAACCCGAGACCTCCTGCTCAGCAGTCGCGCTACGGACCACTAAACCAACTCATCAATTAAAATAAATCATAGAATCACGCCTGCATACCCCGAACGATTAGGCAGAGTTGTACACCAACATTTCACAAATGAAAAAAAAAACAATTAAATTAAAAGATACTTACTGAATAGGAAATTCTTTTAATATTATAAGAGGTATTAGAGTACCTCTATATTAAAAGGTAATTTAACTGGAAAACTTTGCAACCTAACAGAAAGCCTTCGTACTCTTAATTCTTAACACCAATTTTTTTATATGTAGATGTTTGTACATGAAGTATTAAATTAAAATAAATAAAGTCTTTATATTTGTAACAGTACAATGCGAGCAGCACTGTATATAGACCACCTGGAGTACTGGCGCAGGTTCAAATCCTGTTCAAGGCCGAATTTTTCAGTGAGTATTTTATTCGTTCGTAGAGTTCGCTACGCGCATGCGTAATGCGTTTGAAAGATTTATCTGTATTTTCATACCTTTCTTCAATGAACATGAAAATTACGAATTAACTGGAAATTTGTTAAAGCAGCATATACCTACTTATTTCATTTTTACACGATTGTTTAGAAAAGGAGTGTTATGTTTTTAGGGTTCTATGTCTAGTACGTATGTATGTATGTTTGTGAGTTTCTTTAGCCCATTTCTAAACGCCGGAACCGATTTCAGAAATATAATTGTATAGGGTAATATAAGAATCCCTACACTTTCGCGAGTGACAAAGGTTATTATGATTTAAAAAAAGTAGGTAACATAGTAGATCATGGTATAATAAAAAAAACTACGTTTTCAAATACCGACTTCGAAAAGTCCACACAATACATGAAATAAAAATCAACTAACGAGCAAAAATTTACTAAAAAAAAAAAAATTTTAACCAAATTTATTTTTTGGCCAAACCTACTAATAAAATACAATTATTCGTATGTGCCTACTGATAGGTTTGAAGTCGGTACCAAGCCAAAAATGTATATATATATATATATATATATATATATATATATATATATAGTAGATACACTCGCACTACCCACTTGGATTGTTTTGTTAAAAAATAATAATTGTTTTTTTTTTTTTTTAAACTTTTCCCCACACTAGGAATTTCTTCCTGTATCGTGGGTGCGTTTACAGACATATAATCTCACAAGGACACACACACCCAGACCCGGAGCAATTATCTATAATATAACTAGCGGTCCGTCCCGGCTTCGCACGCGACTATAATTTGAGATTTAAACTATCCTATCTCTCAAGTTGGATCGAACTGCTCATGGTGTGCGAATTTTATTATAATCGGTTAAGTGGTTTAGGAGTCCATTGAGGACAAACATTGTGACACGAGATTTATATATATTAAGATTAAAACTTGTGAACTAAAAAGTGAAATAAAAATTACTGAAGAAGTCTTTTCCACAAAATAACATAATTCTAAGGTACTAAAGAATCATAATAATTTTTTTAACAGATCATCTGACGAAATTTCATATATACGTACTACCATCATCAACATTTGACCCAACATTGGCCCTTCATCACCATTAACTAAATCCCGTCACTCTCCAATTCATCCCAACCCTTTCAGTTCGCTAATGAATTTGGTACCAAGTCCGTCCCCCGATTGGTACTGAACACTATTAGTGTATGATGTGCCGAGGTTAATGTTATGCCCGATAAAGTATTAGGGTCTTCAGATATAGTGCCGGTTGAACGCAGTAGTTTAATAATTATAGAACTTGTGAACTTGATTAATTAAAGAAGTTTCATAATGATACTCAGCCGTAACTTATGAATTGGGTTTATAATATATAATAAAAGTCTAACTTTGTATATCAGTGTATTTCTTTATTATTATAATTTAAACGCACTAACGCATTTAAAGGAGTAGTAGCACCTGAAGTATCCATCCCCCTCCCACCTCTCCCATGCGTACTTGAGGGGGGAGGCAGTTTCAAATTGTTCTCACGACCGTATTTTATTTTTCCACAAAATAATGTATTACTTAAATCCTACAAATGTAGACTCAATGTCATTTTCGCCGTTTCGTATTTAACGTCGAAAATTAAGATATACGACCATATTTTCATATCATATTTTTTGTACGGTTGCGTACAAAATGCATGAAATAACAAGAAAAAAAAAACTACTATCATTTGAACTTATATTTCAATCTGTAAAAAAAAACATTTTACTAGCTTGGTATTATACAGAACTAGCATGATTTCTTTACATGCACACAATCACGCGTGTTTCCCATCGAGGTAGGTAGAGACTATCGATTTCCACTTGCTAGTATGATTTCTTTAAATCCTACTAATAATTTTATTAATGCAAAAGTTTGTGTGGATGTATGGATGTTTGTTACTCTGTCACGGAATAACTACTGGCACACACATTGTTTATAGCCTGGATTAACACATAAGATCGACACGGCAGTGTGTCCACCGAGTTCGATAAGCATCATAAAAATCTCGTGTCACATTGTTTGTTATCGAATTCCTCCGAAACGGCTTGACCGATTTTTATGTTTTTTGTTGTTGTGTATATTTGTCAGGTCTGAGAATAGGTCGTAGGCAAATTTTTATACCCCTAGGAGATAAGGGTGGCCCTATCCAGAAATTTATATGGCAGAACAACGTTTGCGGGGCACAGCTAGTATTTACATATTCTTTAAAATTATTATGAAGTTTAATTAATTGATAGTAGTAATCGTTCGATATAAAAATTTCCATGATAAAGAAGTGCGATTGAACTTGGTGCCCATTTAGATCTCAACTCTTTTGTCAGCAACATTTTCAAGCTTTAGTGTCGTTTGTTAGAACCGAACTTAGCCCCTATTTTCACATTTATGATTTTGATGTGATACTATTTATGCCTCTGACACCACGTTATGTCGTTGGTCCCGGTTGTCAAATTAACATCTATGACAGCCGTTAGTCATAGGCCTAAAAGTCTGACAACCAGTCATACCACTAGATATCGTGTTACCAGTAACTGGGTTGTGGTGCTCAGATTGGCAGTCGCTTCATGTAAAATACTGCTAATAAGCTGCATACGGTTTGACTGGAAGCCGACCCCGATGTAATTGGGTTAGGCAGAGACTATTTATCGCGGCTGAACTCAATATTGAAACCCACGCAGACGAAGTCGCGGGCAGTAACTAGTATTACGTATTCTTCATGCTTTTCAAAAGCCGTATCAAAATTAAACTACTGTCGCGACATGTACCAGGCTCTCATGATTAATGCAGAGCCAATTTGTCACCACATCTGAGCGTGTCGCGCCAAGATTGGAGGTTTTCTGCCTGATTTGTGAATCGCTGGTTGATGTTTATCTTATATTCAGATGATTTGGAGTGGGGCGATAAAATTCTGTGAAATGGGGTGCGGTGTACGGAATAGCTATAGATTCGGCAGTATTGGTAAGAGAGAGAATTTGTTTTAGGTAATTTTAATATTAATTGTTTTTGACTACGCGCGGAAATGTGTGTGTGCATTTTGAGTTTGTTACGCATACAATAAAAGGTTTTAAAAAATGAACCTAATGTCCTATTTACATTGAGATTTAGATTCATAGTTTTGACTTTTGATTATTTTAATTGATACTCAGCTAAAGGCTACCTAGTTGGAGTTATTTTTGGTTTGTTTTTTATGTTATGCCTGCTGTTGCCCAATTTTGAATTACACAAGAGTTTATCAAGGGTATAAATTAAATTAGTACCTTTTATTCTTTTGGGATTCGAACACATAATTATTGAATTCAAACGGGACTTAATTGCGCTAAATACATAATGTTATCCAGTTTACAAGTGACCACGATCAATACAACTTGATAGAAACTTCGAGGTAAATAAATATTATTCTTAGCGCGATTAAATCCCGTTTGAATTCCAATAATTATAAATTAAATTATTGTATTTTGAAAAAAAAAAAATTTTTTTGTACCTTAGAATACTTCAAATATTTAATGTAATAAAAATAGTTGTATAAAAGTAAGTACCTCGATTCGTAAACTCTACGGCACTACGCTATGAGATAAGACATAAATAAACACGAGTTTTAATTTTAACCAAAATTAGATGAGTAATACAGATAAATCTTTGAAAAGCATTAACGCATGCTTAGCGAACTCTAAAGTTATAATTTTAAACAGAAAAAGTATACGGTCGCGAGTAGGATTCGAACCTGCGCCTCCCATATTCCGTATTTCCCGTATTCCCGTACTCCCTGGAGTATTTATCCGAAAGGCGCAGGTTCGAATCCTGCTCGCGACCATATTCTTTTTTCATTTAAAATTATAACTTTTTAGTAAATTGTAGAAATCGGATATATTTTAACAATAATTACAATCTTAACAAACAAATTATGGTTTGTTATTGTTTTTTTTAATTACAAGAGAGAGAGAGACCTTACAAAACGAACTTTATCCTGTTCGAATCTTAATATTAACTGAATAATTATTATTCTTCTGTTATAACTTTGTATAACTATTTCAACATGTGTTTACATCATTAAACAAATATTCCACAACTATCACACAACGCCGTCTAGTCTCAAGCTAAGCAGAGCTTGTGTTATGAGTACTAGACAACTGATAAACATACTTATATATTTCTAAATGCATACATATTATAGATAAATTACACCCAGACACAGAACAAATGATCGTGCTCATCACACAAACATTTGTCCTGGGTGGGAATCGAACCCACGACCTCCGGCCTAGCAGTCAGGGCTACTAACCACTAGATCAACAGGACAGTCAAAATGGAAATTAGGAATAGGAATTTGCGTAAATTAAATTTATTTATTTGAGTTTAATATTATATCTGAACTTACATATTTGAGTTTAGATTGAGGTCGCATCTCGATTTACTTTGCGTTGTAAGTATTTAATATTCAATTTTATTTCACCTGTCTGTATTTGAGATGTGATCAAACTATAACAAATATGAAAATTACAGATCATAATTTCAGTCGAAATCATGTTACAAAGTAACAACGAGATTACTGACTATCAATTACAATATAAAATTAGTACAAACATATCCCTTGAACCCTTCCAACTCAGGATTCAATTTGTAAAATGCAAATTCTTTAAACCGGCAATATGCATAATAACCGACAATGTATCAACTTTTAGCATAAACCGTGCATTGTAAACGGAACATGACTTTGCACGTCCGCAGGAATCATAATAATATAGGCAGTACGGCGTAGCTACAGACGTAGCGCCTGGCTACGGGCCGTAGCCGGCGGGTGCTATAGTAACGCGACTACGGGAGGTTCAGTTTGCGACGCGGCCGCCTACCGCGTAGACGCCCGACGCGTGCTACGAAAGCCCGACAACACTCGACTCGGGGTGCAATTTTTTTCGCAAGTGTTTCCCCCTTTTTCTGAAAATTCAAAGGTAGATTTTAATTAATGGTGTCGTGTTTTGGCTCTGATGTGATTCTTGTGGTGTGGTGTTAGCCGTGAATTTTTTGAGTGTCAACGGTCCTTTTTCGAATGAATTTTTCGTGTGTTAACGCGTAGTGTAATTATATTAGTGTAACTGTGAGATGTGAGTATATAAGGCCTTTGTAAGGTCTACTGCGAAACATGTCATTTCAAGCTTATGTAAAACTTTCGTTAGGAGAATAAAAATAAACAAAAATTGGTTAACGATGTCTACATCAGAATTTAATTCGCATATCTTTAGACTTATGAATCTGTAAGGTTGATAATATTGTTATGAAAGAAAATTCTCGATGAAGTTAGAATAATATACGTACATTCGCTTTCTTTAATGTTATGCTGACGAAGTTCTGTGGTTGAAATTATCAATCTGAGTTTCCCGTATTTATATCACGTTATTATAGATCCATCGTGAGGAATCTAAATTACCGTCTAATGGAATCAGGAAGGTCCAAGTAATGATTTGCGTTGAACAAACTTCATTATTTTTATGCGTCCAAATGCGTTGTATGCAATTGTTTATAACGACAAACTATGTCTACCAATTCTGGTACCAAAATACCTTTACATAATAATTATGACGACGTTTCTATTTTGGTCGTTCATTACAATGGTCATTTGGTACCCATCTTAAGCAGTGAGTACAAGATGATTTCATAATTATGATTATTTTATAATGACTACTTCTCCAGCATAACAATACCTACGCGTAATAATATTATTATTTTTCTATGTTCTTTAAAATGGCATTCAACTGATTGAACCTTTGATTATTTATTTTATTCCTACTGCAATAACTAAAGTACTATTGATCTTCATGTTTCATTATCTAGATTTTTAAATAAACTTGTTTGGTAAATAATGATGGAGATGGATTTTGTAGATCATAGAATAATAATTTAATATAAATATTTGTATATACTCGTCAGTATGGTATAAGCGCACAGCGTCCTTAATAGATTAAAAAAACATTGAAAACAAAAATTCGATTATTTAATTATAATTTTTTTATGTCCGATTGTTTTATTATTACAAATTACCATTAAATAGATTTACTAAAAATTTTATGGGGCAGGAATGATTTATATGTTTAACAAAATGAATGACTTGTTTTATTCCTAGCTGTGATTGAGGTTTATTTATTTAAATTGTTTGCCAAAGGCAATGACATATTGTTATTGAACAAAAATTGCACTGATTTAATAGTCCGTCTTCAAGGTACTTCAAGGTAAAACTATATATAAAACGAATCGTTATTTTATTTAGAATATATATATATTATAACATTATTTAGAAGACTTTAATTCCAAAACTGCTTCGTTGGTCTAGTGATCTCAATTGCGATTGCTGAGCATGGGGTCTGCGGTTCGATTCCCGGGTCGGAAAAAGTGTTATTGAGTTTTTCTATTAAGAATTTCTCAGTACCAGCCCAGAGTTTGGAATTGTGCCCGGTTGATGGCAATAGGCTATGAGACTTAATTGCATTGGTGAAATGTGGGTGTACAGTTGTGTACACCTCTACCTACCCCTTCGGGGAATACAGGAGTGATGGTATGTTATGTTAATTCGAAAATCAACATGACGACTGAGTTTTAAATTATCAAGGAACACGGAGTGTATAGATACTGTTTACTCGTGTTATTCGTAAATTTAGAAGATTAAGAAAACGTGCTTTATCGTTACTTGGCATCAAGTTAGATAGCGGTTAAACACACCTTATCTAGAAATAAACTAATCATCAGATAACTCGTAAGATACTCGTTTCATCGCAGCGATTCAAAGTCATAACATCCTAATTTCTTTAAATCCAATGTACAATTAATTTTTCGATCTGTTAAATGATTCATGAAGCATTCTGAGATCTGTCTCCTTAATGCGTTTCTTGGTTATTATATGTCTTTGTTTACCGTTAACCTAATTTTGTCAATTATTTTATAAGAATCCCACATCATTAGTAGACACTTAATGTTTAACTTTTTATAATATACCTTATATTATAAAAGTTAAATACCAAGTTCCCAAATTATGAGGCAAGTAACTTATTTTGAAAGGGTTAATTAATAAGTCATATAATACATTCACTTAAGCCAAAAATTCAATGAAAATCTACAATAAACAAAGTACTATAATATTACAAAGCGGAAAGATGTGTTTGTTTGTTCGTAATCGATAAACTCTGAAAATACTGAACCTATTTTGATAATGATTTCGAAAAAGGACTTTATCCAGAAGTAGCATAGGCTATTTTATTTCAGTAATAATAAGTAGTGCCATCAGTGCGAACTATGGTGCGAAGCTATTGTTTGAATGAATCCTTATCACTTAAACGTTGACCCTTAAAATTAAATTATTTACGAAATCTAAGATATTTTAAAAATATCTAAAATATCTTTGGTTATATATTTACACACTACAGTAGCTTGAAATTCCGTCTAAAATAGTATTATTAAAAAAAATATATTATTAGTAGCCTATTTTGTCCCACTGCTGGGCAAAGGCCTCCCTCCATTTCTTCCATCTGTCCCGGTTTTGTGCTGCGTAAAACTGTATTATGTAAAAATAACTTCTTATATAAATATTTTAAATAAACATTATAAATAAAGCATGATATATTATACTACTCAAATAAGCTTTAACACAACAAATACTGAGAGCTACCCGTATAAATCCTGGAACACAATATCCAAAATATCGACTCAAGGCACAAACCACGATCTTTACATATAAAGCCGAGTACATAACAGACTGCCTTTGACACGACACGGCCTCGACTACACAATAGTCCGTACCTGTGTCTGTGTGCTCACAGGTTTATCGTGTCACTTGCACGAATGTGTCGCAGGATCCAATTGATTGCCCTTTTGTTTTGAATTAATTTTGTGTGAATGCATGTCTTTGTGAATATGTGGGTTTTAGTGTACATAGTATTTTAGATAATTGTTGTTGTTGAGTTGAGGTGAAGTTGATAATATTGAAATGTATTTTGGCATTCTAAATAAACAACTTTTAACCATTGCCATGAACGCTGCAAATTGTCCGATACGTTATCAAAAATAAAAAACAATAATACTTGCGATTAATACGGTTAAAAGTTGTTTTATTTGAATGTGTAGTGATCGCGAAAACCTAAAATATTTCTATTTCGGCATTAATATATTTTAAGTAATATTACGAATATTTATTTATTTATTTATTTATTTCCCAACAATATCCTTACAGACTACATCCAATTCGATATTGAGGTTTCTTGATTTCTAAATTACCGACTAACTAAATATTACAGTAAGTAATTTTAAAAAGTGCTATCTTTGTGAATTCACTCAGAGTACAATAAAATATATCCACGTCGTCAGCTATGAGGTTGAGCGTGCGCAGTGCGCGCGTCAGAGGCAAATATATGTTTACATTACATAGTTTCTCATTACAATTGTTTATACCATGTCGTACTGAGCTATTTATATGTTATTTAATTTAATATTATTATTTTAACGCATTATATATCTTCTAGCAATCGAAACGGACGAGCATGCATGAAGAGGTTATTGAACATAGATGAAGCGAAAGAGGTGTGACTGAATCGGAGTCAGTGGAAATTGATAGGTCTCTGCCTACCCCAATGGGAAATAGGTGTGATTGTGTGTATATGCGTGAACATCAAATACTTAATAATATGGCGCATTTCAATAAAATTTGTCTGCCTGTAATGTGCCTATTTATAGAAGAAATTTTATATAAAAAAATTGCAAACGTCAAGAAAAACAGTCTACAATCCATCATTCTCGTTCTCATAAAAGTAAATATTATCGTAGCATTAGACCAGTATTTTGCCAAATATTTTATCGAAGACTTTAATCTACTAATGCCCGGTTTCTGTATCGAAAAACAAGTAAATGCTTACAAAGGCCTCCCGAATAGAATGAACTACAAACTTGTGCAATAGTTTAGTTAAGTCTAACACAAAAAACTGAAAAAATCGAGTAAATCAGTTCGCATCGCTTTACTTTTACTTGGATGAAATTGCTTTCACTAATATCTACAAACATACGGTTAGCCCTCGGTAAAGTCAAACTTATAAAAAAAAAACCTATATCATAGACAATTTTAAATAGTACTTTTTGAACAACAAAAATTTTAGTAGACCATTCCCCGAAAATGCCCAACCTTAACCGCTTTCTAATTTTTAAACTTCAACTAGCTATTACAAACCTCATGCCATTCATACATTTGTAAGTAAAACTGTATGAATCTACAAAGGCTATGCCTCATTAAAAGCAAATACAAATACGCCTTACTTTTAGCTATTAACTATCGGTAAAATGGGGCATAACATGTAACAACATTGTCATTGCCACCTCCTCATCTAGTAAAACGATTTATAGAATTACAGATTTCTAAAACGCAAATCTGTTCACGACTGCATTTATCTTTACAAAAAAATGCATAACGTTATAGCGAATTTTTTATAATTTTTGTTTAATGTATATGAGGCCATGAGCGCAAGAGTGGCTTATCTTTTTTATAATTGATTTTGTGTTTAGAAATCAATTATAAAAAAGATAAACCACTTTTACGCTCACGGCCTCATCTCTTTTTAATTATAACGTTGACGCTCTAAATATATAATAACTTCAAATACTTGGTTTTAATTGTGACGATGCAGAAGTTCTGTTACAGATCATGGCTCTGATAGTGTAGTTTATATATGTAAGGGTCATACTTTGTTTAGGGTACGATGGGACTGTCATACGCTACGCGACAAAGTCCCTATAAAAATAAAGAAAAAAAAAAAAAAAAAATACTTGCTTATATAGTGCATTTCATTTTTCATTCAGATGATTTTTGAGAAGACTTTGCGACCCTAGTGATCATCATATTATAGAATTAAGAACAATACCTCCTTTGTTAAAACGAATGACACAATAATTACCACATACACAAATAACACCAGTTACAAATAAATGTGAGTACCAAGATAGTGTTATTATGATAATTATCATTGATGTGATAATTTGTTCCAGTGATTGTAATGTGTCTATCATCGTAAGTAACTTTCCATTAGGATATTTGATAGCAATTACGTTTGTGAATAATTCATCACACATCAGTATATTTGATATCCGATAGTAATAAATAAAAATGTCACAGTATGCCAAGGTGTCGGTTAAAATCCATTCGGAACCATCATTCATAATGTTTCGTTAAAAAAAATGGGCTTACGTGGCTGTGGAAGGTGGATTTAAAATAAAAATCATTGGTTATGGTTTTGTCGTCTAGTTCTTAAGGTCAAGTAAATTATGTTGTTGATTTAGGTTAAGTAATATCGAAGATAATGCTCGAAGTTTTATGAACTTTATTAAGTACTTAAGATTTATTGTTTAATAATTTTCGCGAGGACATAATTATTACTGACATAATAATTATTGTTTACTAAAAATGCACGTGAGTAGTAACCGACTACAACGTGCATTTTTCGGGATTGCAGTTTAACTCGCGACATCGCCGTGGCCTCATGACTAAGGGCTCAATACAACACAAATGAAAAGAATCAAACATTGAGAATATCCATACAATTACGTCTATTTCTCATTGGGGTAGGCAGAGACCGTCGATTTCCACGTGCTACGAGTCCGAGACACTTTTAGCTTCATCTATTAACCTTTTCAAGCATGCTATAATAGTTATGTCAATCGCTTTCATTTGCCAACCTTACTTTTGACGCCGAGTAAATAAAACGCCATTGGCAATAATCCATAGATGATATTGAAATAACTGGTATGCCTGTTTTATTATCGTGGTAAAATACTCATGGATGTCTTCCATCTGTGTGATGACTACTGGTATATTGGACTCCTGCCCACGCGGGGATGGTCGTTTTATAGCACATAAAGAAGGGACTGTAAATAGAGTGTACCTATCTATGAAACCTTCATTAATCTAGTGGCCGGAAGTGCGGCTGCTGTGGTCCTGAAATCGATTCCCGGGTCGAGCAGTTAGGTTTTTCTGTTAGCAAATTTTTTTGTAACAGCCCGGAGTTACGAAGTTGGTAGTGTGGAACCCCGTGCTTCGGAGAGCACGTAAAGCCGGCGGTCCTGCGCCTCATCTATGATCCGATACGATCGGAGAGAGATCGGACTATAAGAGTGAAGGAAGAGCACTTACACTTGCTAAAATATCTCCTGCATACTTGGCTAATCTCCGTAGAGAATACTGTCTTGGCAATTATTATTCAAAAACGTATAGACATCATCCCAGTTTAATTCATAACTGGGTAGCGTGTAGTTGTACATCCAACCTATCCGACTATAACCACAAACCCATCGTACGTTTGCTAACGAGCGCTCGACCGTTCCTCTACCGCATCGTGAGTCCGTGCCGGATTGCTTGCGGCATATTGCCGTACATAACTCTGTTGACATAGAATACTATAGAATAGGCAGTGGGGCTGTGAATACGGAACCATTTGGACTTCAAAGCATGACAGTGTCACATAACAGATGTCATTAAAGACGAATGAGAAATCACACATCTCTTCTTTCAGATTCAATACAGATGGCTCAAGCAAGGACTCAAGTCTTCAATGTTTTTGTTAAATCTATCCTGTCAGAATAGATTTATTGTCTAAGAAATTTCAAAATTTTCTGTTGAATCTCTCTTATTTATATATCCTGTTTCTTTTAAAATAAATGTCTATTAAGTTATTATTAATTATAGTTTAACGGGTATTACTCACGCGCATTCTTCGGGATTGCTCGACTAGTTTCGAAGTCGAACGGAGCCCTTAGTTATGAGCTGACCCCGCGGCGATGTCGCGAATCAAACTGACTATCGCGCTAATCGCCGTTAAACTATAATTAATATGAATGTATCTCACGAAAGTTATTATACAAAAACATTAAGTTATTTTTTATTTGAAGGCATTTATTTTATATCCACTTAATGTGTTTTATGTACCTACTACTTTTTTGTAAAGCATAGTCTAGACTAGTGAGCGGTCGTTAGCTGAAAACTCATTAATCAGTTGCTTACAGTGTTGACACTTTGTTTGTGTTCATTCGTGTTTGTGACGTCATTATGTTTTAAATTTTTTAATGGGATGGTAGTTCTTTACCTGCGTCATTAGTCTCGTCATTGTTTATAAAGCGAACAATATTTCTAAACACCCAGAAACGATTAAGACATCGAAATTAAAAAAAAAAACTGTTCAGTCACGAATATTCTTTTAGGAAATTCTCAGTGGCAGCCCAGAGTTTGGAATAGTGCCCGGTGGATGGCAATATGCTCACCACCTATTACATGGGATTTAATAACAGCATTGGTGAAATGTAGTTGTACAACTGTGTACCCCTCTGCTTACCTAGATAGTAACAAGCTATGAAGGCGTATAGGTATAACAAGTACCTACAACTGTAATGTGTGAGGCTGTGGGGTACAGTCAGCGACGAAAGTCGGTTAACACGCATCGAAACTGCACTGGTAACAAAGTATGATGAAATGACTTCTTGCATTTTCTGTATTAATTTGATAATAAGATTTTTACGTTTTATTATTCCACATAGTTACATTAAAAGTTGCAGAGCTAAGCCATTTTAAATATTTGGATGTGTTCAGCGACTTTTGTCGCTGACCGTACAAGACATAATACGTTTTACCCTGACCCTCATATCTAATAACATTCATCTATTAATGCATTACACCGAAGTACATGCATGTGCAATAGCCACAAATATATTTATGACCGTGGCTCCGTCCGCGTAGATAGCATCACGCCTGTATTCCACATACATACATTGAAATTGTTGCACCCAAAGGCATTGGTGAACCAATGCTGTTATTTAGTCCTATGTAGGTGGTGAGCCTATTGCCATCTACCGGGCACAATTCCAAACACCGGGCTACAATTTTCTTACTGAAAATCCTAATGACACTTTGCCAGACCTGGGAATCCCAAGACCTCATGTTCAGTAGTCGTTCTTGGGACCACTACACCTACCATTCCGTCCGCTTGGAAGTATGAAAATAACTTAGTAGGTACTTATACAACATATTTTTTTGTATATACTAAACCTGAAAGTATGTGTTTTGTTCAGAGTCGGCAACAAAATCGATTGCAGTAATTATTACACAAAGTTATATAATAAAACAACTTCTAACCGGATTAATCGCGTGTATTATTGTATTTTTATTTTTTCCTAACGTTCCAAAAACCACACCAATACACGCGATTAATCCGGTTAAGAGTTGTTTTATTATAATGTATAGTGATCGCGAAAACCTAAGATATTACTACAAAGTTATATTTTTTCCAAATATATATATTTAAACACAGTACGCGGGCTAAAAGCTATTAAACTTTTTGAACAACTTAAAATATCCGTTTTTGAATTCGGATTTTGAATCAGTACAAGGTTTTTTATATGAAAAGATTTGACCGGTGTCTTGGGTTTCGTATATTCTAAAAATAAAGTTGTATAAAACAAAATGTTAAAATTAAAAAAGTCCAAAAATCAAAGTGTTCGCTGCATTTGAACTCGATACGACAACGTACGACTCGTTAAATAATAAAATCTATTTATGTATTTTAATTATAACATTATTTACCTTTAATTTCCAATATCAGCCAAGACTTGATAATTGTATTCTCCTTTATTATGTACTTTAAACGCATAAGAATCTACTTAGGTACGTACCTAAATAGATATTTATACTATTAAAGTAAACCTTCCAATCCCACCAATTAATATACATAAGTAATCAGTCCCCAGTCAGCAAAGGAAATCGGTGCAAAAGGAAAACACGAGAAACCACAATTCTGTTTAAATTCTCCCACAAATAAAACGCAAAATATTAATCAATAACACAAACAAAATCACGTGAATTCACAATACAAAATCATAATCTATTTAATCAACTTCGGTAATTTAATTATAATCACATTTACCAAATGAAATGTCAAGCGAAATTAAAACGATTCACCGAAACAGTGCCATAGTAGCCCTCGAGCCAGCTTTGTTCGAAATTTCTTTGAAATACCCACATTTTCGTTTGACGATTTCAGGCTGAAGTTTCAGGAATGGCGACCGCCAACGCCATTGTCAGTGGTCTTTTGTTTCAGTCAGTATGAAAATGAGGGAATGTCAAGTTGAAAATGTTCGGACGTTCATTCAGAGTAATCCTGTTATGTTGAGAATTGAGGTACGAAATACTACGAATTAATTATTCAATCTCACGTGTCGGTAGTTCCTGTAATGATGTTGATAGGAATATTACATTCAATACTGAAAAGTATGAGTATCCTGAGGGTCCTGAGTTTGATTTCCGAATCGGGCAAAGAAAGAACTATTGGGTAGTTATGAAATTCTAACTTGTACTCGGCAGATCAAGCAGGCAGGCCGGCAAGATTTATAAGTGTCCGTGAAACGGTGTACTTAAATTATAAATTTTGTCGTAAAGATAAATACGTTTGTAAGCAGGAATTCAAACCTGCACCTCTCGAATAAATACTCCAGGCACTCTCACCAGCTAAGCCGTCTCGACATCTGTTCACTTCCCCGAGGGTTCATTTCTTCCTCCACATTTTAAGAAGTCGCTATCTATTCAGTCCATAAACAGGTGACCGATACGACAAAAGACGTCGAAAGACGCTTGAAAGATTTATCTATATGTGAATGTACTATTGTTAACTCATATTTACGCTTCTGCTTACCCTTATAGTTTACTGACTAATATAAATCCATTCTTATATTCTACGAAACTAGTTTCCGACTAAACCAACTCGTTTTGAACTCTTTGTTTTCATTCTATTGCTTATGTTTTTCTTCCATTTCATTTAGTTCTACTCTCTCATATGGTATATTATTTTCTATGTTCGATAAAATAACAATCACGACTGCGCAAAACAGGAGTGCTATGTTTTTAGAGTTCATGTATGTATGTTTGTGAGTTTCTTTAGTACCACTTCCAAACGCCTGATCCGGATTATATGTATGGGTATCGTCAGAATATGGAATAATGGATAGAAGAGTCGGGGCAGGTCGACCTCGACGAACGTACCGCAATCAAATTGCGGACGTTCTCAATAAAGGACAGGTCAGGAGCAACCTAAATCGGCGAGCATGTATGAAGAGGGTAATGAACATAGATGAAGCGAAAGAGGTGTGTCAGAATCGTAGCAAATGGAAATCGATAGTCTCTGCCTACCCCAATGGGATACAGGCGTGATTGTATGTATGTATCGTCAGAATCCTTATATATCCCGAATAACATAGGCATTCCCGAGTCCATAAAAAGGTATAAAAAAAAAAAAAAAAAAAATTTAAAAGCACGCCTGCCATGTGCTAACTAAAAAGTGACAAACAAGGTACCAAAGAATTTTCATCACAGTCATGTGGGACAGGGACAGACTGTGTGAATATTTTCTTTTTATATTATACTGTGATGAAAATTCGATAAATCAAATATTTAATTATTTTTTATTTTGTACCTTTTTACCTACCACAGCACAGTTCTTTAATTCTTTAATTAGTTTCTGCCTAGCCTTTTCCCAATTACATTGGGGTCGGCTTCCAGTCAAACCGGATGCAGCTTAATACCAGTATTTTTCATGGAGCGACTGCCTATCTGACCTCCACAACCCAGTAACTGGGTAATACGATATCCCGTGGTATGACTGGTTGTCAGACTTTCAGGCCTCTGACTACCCGTAACGGTTGTCATAGATCTTAATTTGACAACCGCGACCGACGGCTTAACGTGCTCGGAGAGCACATTAAGCCGTATAGCCGTATCTCGGTATGAAATTATGGTCACCCATCCGCAGACCGATCTGTGCGGCTATACTTAGCCACGAGCCCCTCTATTTATAATTAGTAAGGATATGAAAGTAAGAATAAGAATTCTTAATATTTCTTATCATGCCAAAATATTTTGAGTTTGAACTAGCAACATAGCCGTAAACACAGCTTCATTAAGTGGAACCCTGAGTCATGCATAAGGGCTCCGTTCGAGTTCTAAACCAGTCGGGCAACCCTGAAAAATTTATGTCAGTAATAAAAGTTAACAATAACCAATGCCAAAAGATTACTTACTCTTTGAACGTAGCTTGCTGAGTAGATGTTTATTTTTTAATTAAAGTGCTCTGTTTAACCACGTCACCTCATACTCATTAGTTGTACCTACGTTACTCAGTAGCATAACTACTTATAACTAGGTTATATAATTTTGTAACTAGCAGGTAAGAAACTTCGAACAAACTCCTTCGTTCTTCATTCATTGTTGCTAGTTCTTTGCTTGTAGTTTCCTACTCGCCTAGTCATTGTCATTCGTTGAAGTTTTCCATTGTAAGTTCATTTTATTTCGCTCTTAATATTCTAAAGATATTAACTAATTATTTATGATACTTATACTTTGTTCAGCATCTGCTTATACATTTCATAATCAATTGTTTTCGTCACGGAATATTGGGTCTACAATAAAAATAGCCGATAATTCTATAAATACGAATATCCCTTTGCATAATGCTTTCTATTCCTATTATTATTAATTACTAGCTGTGCTTGTGATCTTCTATGAATCGAGAATTCGAAAAATGTTCTAAAAAATCTATTTTATTGGATAGATAGCAGCAGTTTCAGCGTCGGCTTGATGAAGAAAAAAAAAACTTTATTTATAATATTTTATAGATAGGCGTAAAAAAATCACAAACTGACAAAAAATCAGATACACTCTTGCTTATTACTACTACGTTTTAATCAATACATTCCTTCCGTCATTAGTTCACGAGCCCGACTTTCACACAATTGATTACAATCTTTAAGTTTCCCATAACAATAAAATAAGCAGAATACACACTAAAACACCACCAATCAATGAATAATGCAAATACATTGCAAACGGAAACGGCTACATAATATTCTGTATCAGCGGAGACTGCTAAACAGTTGTTACATAATGTAAGAAGGTCAGAAGATCCACTGCTTACAACGCGTAATGAGGAGAACGACGTCATCACTGGAAGTAAAGTTAGTCAAAGGTCGCAGATTTGAACATAAAACACGCAGCACTTGCCTTCCTTAATCTTGGCGTATTATAAATTAATTATCACTTATATGATAGCAGTTCAAACCGAATCATGACTATCTAACAGAAATCTCAATCGCCGCCAATCGAGCCATTTGAAATCGTAGGTACGTGTCGAGTATTTTATGGAATTGACCTTCTTTACATCTACTTCGTGATTGTTACTTAGCAGTTGTCCGGCGATTGATTAGCAATCGGCGAGTGTAGTAGATACATTATAAGTTAGTTTATTAATAGAGGCTTGCTCTTAAATAACATATCCAAATATAACATTAAGTTATATTTGGATTGATTGGCTGATTGTAAGCGAGTTTTATGCCAGAAGGTTTTATGTGGAAGTTATTAAGGGCCATGTTCATTAATAATAATATACTTCACTTGTATTTTATGTTGACAGGTTTTATCTTTAAGAAGTATTTTTGTTTTCAATACTTTTAAGATTAAAATTATGATCAAAAGTTGCTGTTAAACAAATTATTTGTTTTTAAACGTTTTCATGTACACTCGATATTATATCATACTAATATTACCTGCAAATGCGAAAGTGTGTGAGGATTGATGTTTGTAACTCCCACGCAATAACTATTGAATTGATTTAGATCAAATTTGGCACAAAGATAGTTTATGCATGGATCCAATTCTGAAGTCCCCCTAGACGAAGTCGCGGGCAGAAGCTATTATATTGTTGGTTTGGTTTGAGTCTTAATTTAATAGCTGGAATTCGTATGTTAAAGTTATATTGTTTAATTAAATATTGTTCTTTATTCAGGTGTTCCTAGAAACTAATCGAATATACAATGTGCACAAAATACTCGTAACAAAATTCGACTTTGAACTGTGTTTTTATATAACTACGGACAAATAAAAGATAGAAATTTGATCTTATTTATTGGAATTCTCATATTAAAACTTAGCATACATCTAACATAACACATGGTTAATTAATTATATTCGGACGTTTAGCACGCTCATAGAATGACAATCGAAAGCGCGGTGCCGCGACCTCGACGACGATAAGGTCGAAACTCCAATATAAGCTAATCTTTTAATTTGTTTAGCTTGTGCCAAGAAATTGTAAATTAATTTATATTTGCAATTGAAGTACAGTATTTATATGGAATTTCCGAAATTATAATCACAAAGCACAATGTGATCCTAGTACCTAGGTAACATTTCACCAGAATAATAGTTCGAATAACCTACCATAATGCTTGGTCGTCATATAGGTGAATGGTTCAAAAAACTTCCACCCAAATGATAACGCTATACGGCCGATCGACTAAAACTTATTTACGTGGGATTAAAATTGGGTCTCTATTTTAAATTCATTTTCAGTTTTCATACGGCCAAGATTTATTTCGAGATATTTAATTTACATTGATGTGCATTTGATGATCTCCAAACTGCAGTGAGAGCGTGGTGCTTAATGCTCATACCTTCTCTATATGAGAAGAGGCCTTTGCCCTGCAGTGGGACTGTTGTAGGCTCATTATGTTATGCTATTTTAATTTACAACAAAATAGTCTTGAATATCGTAATAAACATAATATTAATTTTACGCTTAGCTTTTATCAGTACATTACCTTTAAATTGTTGTATAGTGGGTGTTGATGAATGAACTCGAGTGCCTATGAATGGGTACCTACTCTAATAGTTGACTAACACTCGGCTGGTTGCAGTAACGCTGTTTAGCATAATGCGTGGTTCGGGGCCTTGTCCAAGTGGCTAGATTTGTGCTTAATTGCATTTGCGTTTTGCATATTCATAATTATATTGCGGAGAAAACAAGGCAGTTTCTCAATTACGGTCGACAACTACCTACTAACCTGATCAGTAAATTTTCATGCGCACCCTACACACTTGGGAACAAGCTAGGCAGACTATATCAAAATACCCTGAGAGTCTATTCGCAGAAAAATTTAAAATCATGGCTATTCACCTTGGCTTTTATGAATGTAATGTTATAACTAAATAGTTTTAATTTTTATTATTTTAAAATTTGTATGCAAGTAAATGTAATCTGTTAAACTTGGTTATTCATTTGGTTAGTGTAATTGGTTCAGTGAATCCGGCTAAACCCGCTTTAAAAAAAAATGTGCCTTGAGTACTATATACTCACATTTTCGTGTAGTTCTAAATTATTAGCATAATATAACCCGCAAATCATACGAAGAACCCCAAGACTGTGAGCTAGGTACATTACGCACGCTGATGATGATTACGTACAATATCATCGCATATTTTAAATATCGCATATAATAATCTGTTAAAAATCGACGCCACGCAGTGCGCAGTGCGCAGTGCTCAATGTAATAAAATAATTCCAACATTATAACTTTTTTTTTAATGAATACAAAACAACTTTGCTTCTGACGATGACGGTTAATAGAAGAAAAAGACTTGCTGCGCCGATTTCAAATAAATTGTGACCAGCATTAGATAGATATCAACTACAATATCAATAAATTACTTTTTACAATATTAATGAAATGAAATGAAATGAAATTGTTTATTCTGTAAGTAGGTCTTCTAAAAACTCTTTTACATGTCATTATAATCTAGATGGCGTCGGCGTTTCCTATCTGACTACCTCTGAGAAGAAACGCCGAAACAAACTCAATGTTCAAGGTCTCTTTTAAAGTCCAGACATCATTAAACATCACTATGTGAGCGTAACCATGTAGGGTATCTGGAATGGCCTTTTTAAGAAAGAGCTATATCAGTTTCGAGTTGAGCTGTCCTAACTGACGGCACACATGCATCAGTCATCGTGTAGCTCAACCATGTTATAGGGAGCTCAACGACCTGTCGCAAGGCGATACCAGATCAGCAGGACATTTGCGTAGGCCATATAAAAATCTCAAAACCGCCAGATTTCAAATATATATAACGATAAATAAAAAATAAAAATAAAATAAAAAAGAAAAAAAATAAAGAAAGAAAATATATATAAGAATAATTATAGTATCCAATTTATCCAAAAGAGGGGCTCGTGGCTAAGGAGGGGCTCGTGGCTAAGTAACAGCCGCACAGATCGATCGATCGAGGTTAAGCTGCGCTTGCCGCGGTCGGTCTGTGGATGGGTGACCATCATTTCATACCGAGACCCCTCCGTGCCTCGGAGAGCACGTTAAGCCGTCGGTCCCGGTTGTCAAATTAAGATCTATGACAGCCGTTACGGGTAGTCAGAGTCCTGAAAGTCTGACGACCAGTCATACCACGAGATATCGTGTTACCCAGTAACTGGGTTGTGGAGGTCAGATAGGCATTCGCTCCATGTGAAATACTGATATTAAGCTGCATCCGGTTTGACTGGAAGCCGACCCCAATGTAATTGGGAAAAGGCTAGGCAGATGATGAGATGAATTATAGTATCCAATTAATTATTAAGGATTGCATGTTTAATTCTACAGAAACAACAAAACAAAGTAAAAATATGTAATCTTGTACACTGCATTATGTGTATACATATATATTTATAATAAATATCCACTGTAGGTATCATCGTAAGGAGATGCAAAGTTCTACAGGATCTCAGATGTTTACCTAGGATAATTGTGTTTGCTCAACCATACCCGTGTTTGTGTAGGTAGCTATGAATATTTCAGAATTGGATCAAAGGAGGAATATGTGCTTTATAGATAAGGAATTGCTAGGTTTTGTATATATTTTTTTTACGTTATTTTGTTAAAATATGTTCATACCTAATTTGTGACAACCTGATTTATAGCCGTTCCACCTATTTAAAAAAAAAACGGAGATTTACATTTACGTGGTTACAAGCGAAAGCTGCTTGTAAGGGCCTAGGTTTGATTTTTAGGTCTAGGAAATTGTTATTGAGCTTTTCTGCTTGGGGAATTCCTGATAACTGCTCCCTTCGAGGGTACATGTATCTAGTTCAGTTATATAGCCTTCATAAGTTTATTAAAGAGCATTTGCATCAATGCCTAAAATAATACGTGTTACTTAAAATGCAATAATAAACTTTAAAACTGAGTGATAAGATCTAAATTTAAGACTATTCTTCAAAAACCATTTCAAAATCCAAGGTGGTTACCAAAACCCAACTCATGTGAAAAACTTTAATTTGCTACAAGTGTTTCGCGATCTCTCTACATTACAATACGACAACTTTTAATCGGATTAATCGCGTGTATTATTGACTTTTGATTTTACAACATTCGAATACTGCAGCGTTCGGAGTCGCAGGATTACTTTAATTTACTCGCAAGTTAATAACGCTTTAATAGTTGAAAGCTAACGGGACTTAATCGCGCTAAAAACATAATGTTTATTTACCCCGACGTTTCGATCAAGTTGCATTAACCGTGAACACAAGAAGACTCGCAAGTTATTGTTGTATGTAGTATGAAGGTATTGTGATAATTTATTTACTAATTCATACGGATTCATAAGGATTGCCAACACTTTATCAAGTATAAATTATGACATACCAAAACTTAAAGCTAAATACCTAACCTATTACAGGCAAACACCACACACAATAGAGTAGGTACATAGGTATATAAATGTTTATTTTAGGATAATTAAAACTAACATCCACACAGAATAAAAAAGGAATTGTTCGTGTATATGTATTATTGGAACTTTAAATCAATTTAGCTGATCGTCTGGGTGGCTCTTAAAGTAGATTAAGTTGAAGTTCCGTCTATCGACGCTGAGCTAGCTTAGCGACATGCTTTGTTATTTACTTTAATAGCTTTCCTAGGGCTGCCACAAAGAAATACTTATTTCAGTGATATTGATGGAAAATTTATTCGTTGTACGCACTTTAGATGTCATTAACCCTTGATGCATATCTTGTGGACGGTTCAGATTGTGAGTTGTGCCTTTACCGTACTATGCCGAAATGGCTGTAGTATTATATAACACTACTTAGAAATAAATCTTTCGAATCCATTAACGTAACAGTTACAGTTATGCAGTTTGAACCTGTGCCTCCCGGATAAATACTCCAGGCGCTTTGCCAACTGAGCTGTCCCGCCCTCTTCTCAATATACCGAACTTTTCTTCCATATTTTAATACGTCTAATGCTGATCTATACAGAGACTGACAATGGTTATTTACACAAAAATGTATAGCTCCAAAGCATAATTTTCAAGGTCCATTTCCGACTTAATTTGTGACGTGACTTACTTGATGTGCCTTCTAAGTAAATACTACTAGAAACTTTTTACAAATGTGTTGAAAAATGTATGAGTTGAGTGAGCTGTGATTATTACAACGTCTCGGCACCATTGCTACCCTCGCCTATGGTTCAGCTAGCAAATCAACCTCGACTGTAATGACCAACTTAGCTCGATTGTGTCATAATGTACTATGATTACAATATTTGTTTGCCTTTAGAGGAGCAATTTTTCCTCTTGTGCTATGGTAATTACAAATAATTTATTATTTCTATTAATTTTTCTGCTTATGTGAATGTATTTTACGTATACATTAACCCCTTCAAATGAAGTTACCTAATAAATTAGAACCCTAAATAACATATAATTTTTACACGACTGCCCAAAAAAGGTGTGTCATGTTTTATGGTTCATGTATGTATGTAAATATTTAAGTATATATGTTTGTGAGTTTCTTTACCACCATCACTTCTAAATTCCTGAACCGATTTAGATGTGTGGGGAATCGTTACAATCCTTACATAGTCACGAGTAACATAGGCTATAGTTATGTAGTAGCTAGCAATAGTACACAAAAAGGTCTGAAATAAAAATATATAATTCTAACATGGCAGGCGTGCTTTTTTTTAAAATTAATATCATCTTGTACTTACCTATTCTGCTTACCGTACTAAAAGTAGTAACAAACTAATTAACAAAATATATCAAAGACATTGTACCAGGGCAGCATGGTTGTATAAGAGTAGTTATATAATGTACTACATATTAGTACAGTGGGAGTCCCGCTGGGCTGCAATCTAGTGCCAAGTGTCAATGACCTCGCACTGTCGCTGTTTATATTAAACTAAAGGTTCGTGAGTTTAGACAATCTCCAAATTCAATTTTGAATTTTGTCCTGTAGATGTCGTCTTAAATGGGCGTTGGTGTTTTTTTTTTTATATTACTATTTGTTTTTATCGATTTTAAATCGAATATTAGTGATCGATTAAATTATTAAACAAATACTTATTATACAAGAATACGGTTCGTTTAAAAACAACCTCTGACCTTATTAATTTTTCAACGGTTATTACTCACGTGCATTTTTGGAAGTTTGACTCGCAACATCGCCGCGGGCTCACCTCATGCTCCGTTCAAGTTCGAAACTAGTCGGACAATTCGAAAGTAGGCACGTGACTAATAACCGTTGAGCAAATAATATGAACGTGTCTCACGTAAGTTATTAACAAAAAAAAAAACACTCTACCTCTTTGACAAGCCGACTCACCTTACCCCGTACAACGTAACTAAATGAACCTGCTACCGCCCACATTCCTGTCCGACTTCCGACTGCTGTGCACTGAAGTTAACAAGGAAATGTGACACTTTTAGTTAACTATTGTCTCAGTTCATACCGTGTGAAATAGAATATCATTAATGGAACGCAATGTCAAAGAAAAAGTTACTTAAAGGTGGAAAATCATCATCCCCCTACCCTTATCCCAATCTATTTGGGGTCGGCGGCCGGTTATAAAACAGCCAAAACTTTAGCAGCATGCCTATACCTATCTGGCATGCTGCTAAAGTTTTGGCTGTTTTATAACCGGCCGCCTGCCTGACGACAACCCTCTTTGGGAATGCTGTTGTTGGTGGTAACCGCCAGTGATACAGTCTCTTTCTATCTAGCTATGTCACACCAAATGTTATCCATGCGCCAGGTTCTGATGTTATCCTTCTATCACACTCCAATAACCGGGCCAAGTGGAAAATATTCACTTTATTTTATATCTATGACATAACATAGTACCAACATAGTATCACTGAAGAGATAGGCATAGGAGAACTGTTGCCCATCCACTTTCCACTTTCCACCAATGCAGTTATTAAGTCCCATGTAATAGGTGGTGAGCCTATAGCTATCCAACGGGCACAAATCCTAACTCCGAGCTGCTATTGAGAATTCCCTAACAGAAAATCTCAATAACACTTTACCCGACCCGGATATCGAACCCAGAACCTCGCGCTCAGCAGCCGCATTTGCGACCAGTAGACCAATTAGGCAGGTATTTTGCCCCAAGGCTTTAATATTTTAATAAACCAAAGCATTTTCTACTCGGGACAGCAGTAAACAGACCCTATTACCAGAAGATAAATCTTCAGCCATATTTCAAGCTAAGCTGCCTACGAAGGTTAACAGCTTATTTGCACCAGCAATTAGCTCGGTTCTTAGCTTGGCTTACTTCATTAGTAGTGTGTGATATATTGGTGAAAGTGTCGACTGAACATTTAAGCCTTTCACATTGAACATTAGACATTTAAGAAAAATAATTGTGTAGTGTTTAAACCCGACCTTTACTTGGCTTAAAGCCAGGATTGAAGCGAACTTGAAGACTTTTTATGGGCGGAAATCTTTTAAATTTCTCATTCTGGGAGCGACTTCTGATATTCGTTTTGTAGAACCATGGATTGATATCTCCTGTGGAATACATCGGAGCTCCTCAAGTAAACCGTATATGCACGTCTGGAAATGACCTGACCAACACACAGGACTGACACACACACAGGACTGCCATCCTCCGGTGGTCACTCACTAATGGAAAGACTGCCCTGAACAGTCACTCTTCGTGAATTTTGCTTATAGACCAACATATCGATTTGCTTCTTAGCGAGCTCACTCTGAATCTTCTGGGAATCTTTGTTAAACAGGTTCCGTATCCACGAAGCAGACATAATAGTTAAACAATCGACATGTATCAAAAGTGAGTCATTGGACAGTGAACGGGTGAAATATCGATGTCTTGACACTGGACACAAAAAAAAACATATTTCTGAGCCTTGGTGTGTATTCAGCAGAAGCGTATCAATGATACGGGGCCACCGAGCCACAAGGGCCCCCGTGTCTGAGCTGTGTAAGAAAATAATCTATTTTGATACAGGGCCCCTTAAGCATTAGCTACACCACTGGTATTCAGCAACATTTATGAAAATCCGTAGCCATCGCGCACATAATTTTGCTTCGCATTTCCATCATACAATACCTTTTTGCCTAACTTTACACTCGCGTATAATGGATTTCTATTCATATCTGAAACCTCCAATAAATTACATGAACAATCTTTCTAGAATATCAATTTTATAAACATTAGCGATTCTGAAACTCAATTTCAATTATATGCTCACTTCAATAACATTAATACGTCTAGACAATATACGTGATAGGCACATAGCACACAGATAATATATTCAATCATCAATCTTCGTCTCGTATGAGCAATCGTGTTTACCTTATGCGAAGGGTGCTCTCAAATTTAATTAAAAGCTCCCATTCTTCATTGTTGATTTGTTAAACGATTGTATTAGGCTGTATACATGAGTGTGATTGTGAGAATCCGACTGCCTTTAGCATTGAGCTTCGTGGAGGAAGACTTAATAGAAAGTCTATGGCCGATCGGCTGTTCCACAAAACAAGTTATTACAAGCGAATTCTTGGTACCAATGATGTTTTATTAACAAGAAAAGGTGTCATCATCCTCTTTGGCTGATAATAGCCCACATCTGCTCATAAGCCTCCCCAAGTACAAGCCATTGAGCTCGGTACTAAGCTTTTCGCATCCGCCCAACCGCCTTGCGTAGAGGGCTACTTCACCTAATCTGATGACGTCCTACAGTAAGTTTGTCAACTTGTGGTATCCTTCCAGATACACGTTTACCCCAGTGGTTGTCATTTCTGGGGGTAATGTGGCCAGCTCATAGCCACTTCAGCTTACATTAGTAAGCCTGTCACGAAAAGTGAAACTCAATTAATTAAAATATTCAAAATTATTTTCAGGTCATTAAAGAGCAATATGCTTTGTATATAGCCTAAAAGGCTTTATCTCTAAAACCGCAATTAAAACTTGCAACCCCTACCTGTGGCTAATTTTTGTTTAATTTCAATGGGAGCTTCAGAGGGCTGAATCTAAAACGCTAAATGTATGCGTTGTCACACATTGTCACCCCACAGTGCACAGTGGGCTTACTATCTATGTTTGCACAGAATCACCCATCCTGGGGGATAGAATATACAAGTTACTCGTTTGATCCTCACTTGTTTACCTTTGTAGATTTGTAATCAGAGGATGAATCGTTTTAGTAATATTGTGATTCAAAAGGTTCTGATTTGTTTTTAATATTTAGCGGTTGATTTGGACTTGGGCACGAATAAAGTTGTTGATGAATTGGTGAATTATAAAATTATAAAACTTTGTTTTAGGCCAGTTACGGATGATTACGAAGTTTTTAATCGTTTCTTCGATAACTTGAATATTATCGTCTCTTTTATTAATTTCCACTGATGATCGCATTAATTTCACTCTTGTTTGCTTTTATAAATCCTACATTTATACATAACGATGTCTCGTAATCGTTTTGTATATCCTTAATGAAGACATTAAAATAATAAATACATTAGATAGAACATTAGGCAACTAGAAAATCACTTGATAATGGGATATATATACATGATAACTGATAGGTGTATTTATATATGTTAATATCAATAGAGTGACCTTTTGGTACTGCCCACATAAGTACGAGAATGTGGGCAGTGAGAAAAAAGTGAATTTTGCCAAACCATGTTGACACGACTTAACTTTTTTACACGAACACCCAAAAAATTGAATTATGTATGTTTGTGAGATTTTTTATTCCACCATAACTTCCAAACGCCTGAACCGTTTTTTTTTTATTAACTATGATTTATTTTCTCTGGTTTTAATTCTACTATGTTTTTTTACCTAGTGAAAGGGCAGTACGAACTTAATTTAGCCCGTTGCAACTACGTTAACTGAAATTTTTTGAGGCATAAGTAGGCTTAGATTTATTTATGTATAAAACTTATTACTATATAGTTTGTTCTTTCTGTAATTCCATTCAGAGCCATTAAAAAGCTATTTTTTAAGCATATAATATTTTAGTTCTTATTTTTGTTTTTGCTCTGGTCGAATTATAGTTCTTAATTACGAGTTATATTAAATTTTGTATTAAAAATCTCTCAAAACTTTGTCGGATAATATTTTCAATAAAGAAACTGATTCATATCAAAAATATATTCGTATCTCCTTTTGTATTAAGAGAGTTAGTTTGTTAATTTCAACTACTGAACTATACTCAGCAACAGATATGTGTATTATTTCTAAACTTAATAGTTACCCATGAAATCCTTACAGAAAACACTGTCTTCCCAACTTATTCTAGTCATAAACCTAGTGCTTTATAACCATTAGAACTAAGTCAGACATAACACATACGTGATTCATAAACATAAGTGTGAACTACATGCGACGAATTTACGAAATATTAAACACGAACATTCGGGTATAAAGTGGCGGTCTACATAAGTGTAATTCACATGTGCCGGTGTGTTGTTGTGCGGTGGGGTGCGGCTCACCTATGACGAACAACAACAACGGTGTGAACGGCAGCGCGGCCGGGGAGCCTGCCGCCCTCGACATGGATTCTCTCGAGGAAATGCTTCGTAAGGTAAGGAAACTTATGTTAACTGTACGTTTCACGTTGTTTTCCGTTTCAGCACATTCGCAAAATTTCCTACTAAGATATTACGCGAACACTTTTCGGTGGCCGGAAAATAGAGAAAGGTTTATACTCTCAAAATGTTGTTTGCTTAAAATTGTAATAGAATACATGTTTTTGTGCTGACCATTTTTTTCTCGTTGTTTTACTTAGTTACATATTCCGTTGGTTCTAGCTCTGCGTTTTGTTTGTGATATGCACGTATAAAATATATTCGTAACAGGAGTCACTTTGTATGAATATATTAACTGTTCGTTTGACGTATGGTAATAGGCATTTATTTCTTTCATATTACAAACAAACAATATACAAAGTCACAGAGAACTCGCGAATAAATTTTAATAAACTGCGCCACGATCACTAATTCGCTTCAGTGACGTCTTACCTACGTCGAATTAATTAAACCAGTGTATTTACACGTTTATTAATCAGCGACACGCCAGCTAAGAGTGTTTGTTCGTTCAACTTAGCCTTGAAATATTTACCTAGGTCTTGGCGCACCGAGGTCGATAGAGCACGTGAGGTAAACTAACCTAACCTAATAACCTTTGCACTTTACCTGTAAAGTGCTAAATCTGAGAACGGATTTGTTGAAAATCGAGTTTCAGGGCTTTGGAATTTTTGCCTGTAACTTTGTTTCAAAGGACTTTTAGACCAGTGAAACTTAGTCGAGTTTTCATGATCATTTTAGAAAGAGCAATTGGGTAATATACTGATTGGTGCCTAGCGATAAAAATCCTTGAATAAATACCGTGACTGCTAATTAATACAGGCCCAAAAACTTTACGAAAATCACAACGGCCGGCCAGTAATCTACAACCACTTCCACATTCAATTTATTCGAAGCCCACAGAGTAAAAACCTTTCCTTTTTTTTGTTAATTCCGAACTGGCTGGAACTTTGAAAATATTCCCCCAATCTGAACAATCTGGGGTGGTACGTATCTATCAATAAATCCTTCATACAGAAAACTCCGTTGAAATGAAAAACTGCATACAGGGTAATGGAAAAATATTCACGTTGACGAAAAGTGCTGTAGGCGTCGTTTCGCGTAGATGTTTTATTTGTTTTTTTTTTCTCTATGAAATCACGTCGCCATGCACTGTCTGGTGCACTCACAGTCTGTATTTTTTTTTGCTTAGTTATGGTTCGGTACCTGTTAGTGTCATTTGAAAGATGGAACGAAGACGGTTACGTTATGTTCTTAAAGGGTCACAATAATAACGCGCGGACATTATATCTTTTATTTTATTGATTGTACGACTTTTAAGGAATAGAATAGAGTAGATAGGAAAATAGGTAACATTCAATAAATTCGTTTTATACCATCTAAGTATTACCCGATTCAATTTGTTACAACACAATATACTTGGAAAGCTTATTTACCCACGCAGATTTCCAAGAAGGATGAGACTAACTTCGTAAAAATAAAGCTAAAGCAAATTCTAGGACAAAAAACATTTATCTAGCCGTGAAGTTTTCCCAGTATTATTTATTTAATTAATGCGCCCTAGGGTTTTACAAGCTCTTAGCTGATGAGAGATCTTTGTTTTTTCTTTTGCAACAGTTTTCTTAATAAACTCTGTCCGACGGAGCGACTTTAATTTGCATGCACTGTGTTATCAACGTTTTTAATATATATATATATGGTTGGTTCTTATATGTTCCTATTCTATTAGGGTTTTCTAATTAATTTCTATAAGAGTATTTAATGTATTTTTTGATGTGGTGTGAAAGTAATTGCACGATTTTATTGAAACTAAGTAGCTACTGTATAAAACATGAACGTTATATAAAATTAGAGGAATGATTTGGATCCATTACAGGATGTTGTGTAAGGTGTTCAACATAGTGCGGTGGGTGATAGTTTGAGTCAATACCTAACAAGATATAACATCATATCTACTATGTAAAGTTTCAGTGTTCAAGTTATACTTAATTTTCCGAAGTATCCAAAAACTCACAAACATACATGAACCGTTAAAAAGTAACATTCCTTTTTGTGGGCAATCGTCTATAAATCGTTCACACATGAGAAATTTTAGTATTTTGCAACGGAAATTTTCCGTTACAAAGTACCTTACCTTTTTTATCATCAGATTATTCGTGAATAGTTGAGTTATTGATTAAGAGTTCGCTAAGCATGCGTTAATGCTTTTCAAAGATTTATCTTGAATTATTGATTAATCTTTAATACCTACTAGTTTTTATGATTTTGTCATATCATCTCATTCATCTATATTGGTTGTGATAAGTTATAAAACATAACATAGCATCAAGCCTGTATTCCCCGAAGAGGTGGGCAGAGGTGTTCTCAGTTTTACACCCACATTTCACCAACGATGTTATTAAATCCCATGTAAGAGGTGGTGACCCTATAGCTATCTACCAGGCACAATTCCAAACTCCAAGCTGCTGCTGAGAATGTTCTAACAGATAAACTCAATACCACTTTGCCCGACCCGGGAATCAAACCCGAGACCTCATGCTCAGCAGTCGCGCTTGGGACCACTAGACCAACGAGGCAGTAAGTAATACAATACACGATTCTATGAAACTATTAAGCGCTATTTTCCACTGTCATAAACTGATATACTAAAGTTCAAGATAAATCTTTGAAAAGCATTAACGCATGCTTAGCGAACTCTAAAGTTACAATATTAAATGGAAAAAGAATACGGTCGCGAACAGGATACGAACCTGCGCCTCCCGGATAAATACTCCAGGCGCTTTGACCACTAAGCCATCTCGACCTCTGCTCACCACCGCGAATTCTTCTTCCATATTTTAACGTCTTATGGCGACGTAATTGCTATCAATTCAGTCCCTATACAAGAGACCGAACCGACACGACTAACTTTGCAGTTAATACAATGTCGTAAAGAATGCAATTACCTTAATAATTCAAGATAAAGCTTTGAAAAGCATTAACGCATGCTTAGCGAACTCTAAAGTTACAATATTAAATGTTTCCATTTAATATGATATACTAAAGACCTGGTTTTCTTTGAAAACAAATCATAATTGTAGATAACTACTAACTTCTTGCAAAAGTGTCTTTTCCTGCAATGAGCCTATTAATAAAACAACAATAAACAAAAATAATATATAAATAAGTCCCTTTCCCTTTTAAGAGAAGCCAAAAATTACTAACAGCAAATCCGGATCGTATAAAATTTTAAACAAAATTCGGGGGCCATTAAAAAAGCCGTAAAGGCAAAATTAAAAATTAATAGCGGGGTACTTTAACGTATGGCAGCTATAGGGGTTCTGTGGGGTATTTTGGTGACGTCGTGGGGAAAAAAGAGAATTTAAGGTGTAAACAGTCACGTTTCTGTAATGTTTGGGGAAAATTATGGTGCTATTCGTGCATATTTTTAACAGGCAGTTGTGAACTTAAGACCTTTCAATATGTCATCTAAGTTTTATATATTACTAGCTGTGCCCTGCAAACGTTGTTCTGCCATATAAATTTTCTGGATAAGGACACCCTTATCACCTAGGGGTATAAAAAATAGCCTACGACCTATTCTCAGACCTACCAAATATACACAAAAAAAATTATAAAAAGCTGTCAAGCCGTTTCGGAGGAGTTCGATAACAAACACGTGTGACACGAGATTTTTGTATATTAGATTTTATGCACATTGTTCTTTTGTACGTTTCGTAGCCAAACTAGTGTCAGAATTGGTATATTGTTTTTTAATTTGAGTATTTTTTTATACGAAGGTATTCGGCGTTTAACTATATTGACGAAATTCAATTAGACAAAATTGCAGTCAACTAAGAAAACGCTTAGCGAATAAATATGGGATCCTCGTGTCTTCAAATTACTGGTTCCAGGTTTGATATTGTGTACGTCCTTTCATTACCTGTATAATTAATGGTTTCATACAACTTTAATTGTTCTACTGGGTATAGATAGATGACCAAATTCAAAAGTATAGGGAATAGGGAGATTGTTTAAATGAGTCTAGTAAAACTGTGTGTAATTTATTAGTATTTTTTACTTTAAAAAATTTGTTATCTTTGTTTTGTTATTTAGGAAACTTAGTTCTTTTTTTCTATGCTTAGATAAAAAAACAATACAAGATTTGTGCCATAATATTAAATGTAATGCAAACGAAAGGAAGTGTGCTTTATAATACAAAACAATATCAATTGAAAAATATAACCTGAAATACTCTACTATTGAAAGACCCATAAATAACCCTTTATATAACATATGACACATCCCGTTCTTAATATTATAAGCAGTCCATAAAATAATATAACCATAAAATTAACATAATCCAGGATACATTTATTGCAACGCATTTCGACGCAAGTGCCCAATAGCGCAATATGGCGCCGATTAAAATTTTCAATTAATACGTTGACAAAACCTATTCATTCTTTGTTAATTAATAATTTAAATCAGTTCGATTGGATTGTCGCCTCATTAATAATGTCAGTAGTTTATTAATATTTGGTTCGTATTTATATTATTTCCGCGGTTTTGTGAAACTATTTTGTATTGCATCGTGTGCTTGATATTAGGAGACACTTTACTGCTAGTACTTTTGTATTGGAGGAAGTTTAGAAAGATACTAGATTAGTTTTATAGTATTGTTTTGAAGTAACATTAAGTTTACAATTCGTATCTACTAATAAATTAGATACAAGATATATTCTGAACCGCTCAACGCTCGGTTGATTGTCTCTTTAAATTCTACACAAAATTATATAACCTTAACGTAAATCAACTAGGATTGGGCTGGCCATGTCTGCCGTATCCGTAATCAACTGTAGGCCAAGAGCACCACTAAATGGAACCCTGACACCACGATGGATGGAACCATGACCGGACGGCGTCGTGGCAGACCCGAAGAAGATGGAAGATATTTAATATAAAATGGAACACAATAGCTCTACGACAGACAGACATGGAAATCGTGGGGCTTTGCCCAGCAGTGGGATGAGACAGGTCCATATTAACATAATTAAACCTGCTTTTAACATTCTTCAAGCATAACCTGTCAAAAATAATCTTAACAAAACCAATACTTTTATGTATTTGTGACATAACACGATTTCTCCCTGAAAACATCTCTTATCTCTCGAAACATATCATTCAAACAACAACTTCATACACAGGTGATCAATACACGTGCTCACTCTCTTCGATTGTAGCATAGTACGCGAATAAATCATAGTTATTACGTAAGCGTTCGACGTGTTGAAAAGTCTTGTGACACGAAATATAAAGAAGAACAAATTGGTACAGATCCTCAAAAAAAAGCTGCGCAATAAAAATAAAAAAAAACTTGGTTGACACAGTTGGTTCTATGTATTCATTATTTATCTGAGTCTTTTACTAGTATAGCCGTATAATGGAGCCAGATAATGTGTATTTCTTTCTTTCTCTACATATAAACCATCTTTGGCAATACTTTTACATATTTTCCATAAATAAATATCTATAAACAGGTCAGTAGAGAGTTGCCTCTTAGTTATGGTTTAATTAACACTGTGGATGATTGTACTGATTTAAAAACAGAACACAATTAAGTATATGTCATAGCTTTAGTTTTTATTGTGACGTCAAAAGTAAGAAATTCATTTAACGTTTTCGATTTTGTCAGTTTTTTTTTCTGTTATTCTGTTCCTGGCGCCAATTAAAACTTGATTTTAATGTAGGCTAGCTTCAAGGTAATACTTATTATTAGATAACACCTTTAAATTTACTAAATGTTCTGAACGACATAATGAACATAATAAAAACAAAACACGAAAGCTTACCCTCATTTGACTTTCACAATTTGCACGGGATGGCTCTCAGCTGATAAACATACCTTTTCCCTTTCATTCAGAGGTCATGTAAATTATATAAACACACACACTTCCGCTTTTCCGCAACCCTAAACTGCATTGTTCTACTGAACGCGCAAACAGCGCCATCACAACACATTTGTATTAAAAGTTGGCAACCCCAAGAGTGAGCCCGCTATATTATTTATTGCCAGCATAATAAGTTTTACCGAGCAGCCTTTATTTGTTTTCTCAACTCGTTTCGGCCAAGATTTGGGCCAAATTCGAAAAGTCGATTATTTATTCATTTGTTTTATACGTCCGTTGTGCTAAACGTCACCTGTTTTGTGCCGTTTGAGGTAAGCTTTGAATTTTTAAATTATGTTGATGAAATGTGCGTTTTAATGCTTTCGCTGATGAATTGCATTTGTCCTTAAATAGTATATTATGATGTATGTTTGATGCTGTCGATTCGGGGTTGGAGCTTTTTTCACTTGATTTCGGTAGCTCATTAATAAAGGCCTACTTTCAGCTGTATTTTATTACTTAGTTAATTCTAAGCTGCTGGTTTCCGAGTTTTGTCAGAAATGATTTTGTATATCAATAATAGGTTATGATTATACTAAAATAGATGTTTTGGAATTATTCGACTAGTCTACTGTAGGTAATTTAGTGTTATTGGCTCGTTGCTTTATTTATTCCTTTACAATAAATAAAGGGATAAGGGCATGTGGATGATGAAATAAAAGTTCTGGAAAAAGCGGAGCCCCTAAGATAATTATATATTTAACGTTTAATTAAACTGCCTCGTTGGTCTAGTGTTCCAAACCGCGACTGCTGAGCGTGAAGGTCGGGCAAAGTGTATTGAGTTTTTCAGTTAGAAACCCCGGTAGATGGTACTATTACATGGGACTTCATAATAGCATTGGTGAAATGTGGGTGCACAACTGTGTACACCTCTGCCTACGCCTTCGGGAAATACAGGCTTGTAGCTATATTATGTTATGTTAAAGTTAAACATAATGTACCTACACAGCCAAAACCAATTCTCCCTGACAGTAACATACAAACAGCCAACACATAAAAACACAGTTGCGCAATTCTGTAATTCAATACAATCTACAACATTTTCAGGGGCCATTTAACTTCTCTATAAAAGAAAATCCCGCTTTTCAAACGTTCCCGACACACAGAGTACAGTCGGCCACATTAGTTGATTAACATTTCGTTATTTTCAAATCGACTTATTTCAAGAATTTAATGTTATTAAAGTCGGGAGCTAAGTTAACGTTCGATGAGACTTTAGGTTGAAGGTAGGTCGAGACGATGGTGACCTGCGGCTGGTGTCCTGTCATGGGCGACAATGGGTCATTGTGTAATTTAAAATAAATAGTAATCTTCTTCAAAAATTAACCAATAAAATCCAAAAAATATTTTTCAAATCCGCTTTGTACCTAGTTTCTGAGATTAGCGCCATCAAAAAAACAAACTCTTCAGTTTTAAAATATTGTATAGTATATAATATAGATGTATCATAATGTCATTACTAAAAGTATCCTTTACTATATCCGTTTATACATAAACTAGCTGATGCCCGTGGCTTCGCCCGCGTGGATGTCGGTTAAATGTCGCGACCAAAACTAATCATGAAATTTTGATCCCGTTCCCGCTTTCCAATTACCGCTTTTTAATTGCCCATTTTTATTTATTTATTTATTTTATTCTTTATTGTACACCATGAACATACATTAAGCAATCTTATTATATAAAAATAGTACAATGGGCGGCCTTATCGCACACGGCAATTTCTTCCAGGCAACTTTAGGATGGAAAAAAGATACATTAATAAAAATTAAGGGCTGTCGGTGTACATAAATACTATTACAGTTAATATAGTATAACATACTAATAACATAATTAGACAAATATAAAAAGATTCATAGTACATAATATATAAACTTATGAGTAGTGTTTGAAACTACATTTTTTTAAGTATTAAAATGGATATAGTATGTTATCCTTAAGAGATAGACATATGCCATTGCGGACTTTTCTGTAGATCTATATATAAGATACAGAATTACACCATACATCATTTTGTTATATATCTCAAAAGGTTTAGGCAGCGTTTTCGTTGAAAGCTCCCAGACAGCTTATTTTTTTCCGACACCTCCAACAAATATCATTATATTTTTGCCATTGTACACAAAAACTTGATAAATTATATACATTCCTCGAGAACCACTCTAACCATTGGTGAACACAGCATGAATATATATCCAGTAGTTTTTGAGATTATCCCGAACAGACAGACAGACGCGGCGGAGGACTTTGTTGTATAATATGTAGTGATAGTAAATAAAATCGTATTTCCCGTAAGGTTAGGCGAGTTAGAGGTTTAAAGTGTTTATGATACCTACACCCACATAACACCGATGCAGTTATTTCAGCATTTAAGTCTCATGTGGTTGGTGATAATTCTATTGCTATAATATCTACCCAGCATATATACAAGCTGTTGTTGTACCCGTGCTATACCTATTTATAGAGCAAATCTTGAAGGAATTAGTACTGGAGTAGGGAGTAGGTTTAGCTGGCGTACCCCTCTTGCCACTGACTGGCAAATGATTCCCAATCAAACCTTTTACCTGTATGGTTACAATAATAGAACACGATTTTAATCGTGAATAATATTTTGCTAGACCATGTCTCTATCCTTTACGATATATATATGTTTTGTTCTTCTATTCTGTCACACTACGAGTAATTTCGTTAAATAAACTGTAATTAAAGAACTGTAATTTCGTTAAATAAACTTTTATTCACATATAAAAACCGACGTCCACTTATTTAGAAAACAACAAGTTTTTTTATGTGTGTTGTCTGTTAATGTAACGATGAGAGCAATTGTTGCTTTAGTGCAATGGTGCGGTCTTTTATGCTTGAGTGTTACCTCACCCCCCGCCAAAAGTGGCGAGCAAATTTGTTCGATATTTAGTCAGAAGGCGTCTCCCTTCTGATCCTATAGGAGCAAATGATAAAAAATATGCTTTAACAATGAAAATTACTTTAGAAATTCTGCGGTTATAGAATAACTAAATTCACACTTCGAAACATTTGCGGGTTTTTCAGAATAAACCCCGAACAGTTCTAAAATAGTTGGTTGTCATTGTCAATTTAATTAATTAAAAAATTTAAGACCACGCCTGCCATATTTGAATTATATAATTTTATTTCACACCGTTTTGCGTACCATAGCCACCATATAACATTTTTTTTTAATCTGACAAGCCGTATAGTAGTATTTTACCCGGGACAGTGCAAGGATTCCGACAATGCCTCATAAATCTAAATCGGTTCAAGCGTTTAGAAGTTACGGTAGTAAAAATATACTCGCAAACATATGTATGACATACATAGGTACATGAACTCTAAAAATAAATACACTCCTTTTTCTGGACAATCGTGTAAATAATAGGTTTTTGGTGGTTTTGCACGGATTTATTTTTATCAGCAAAGCACACAGAGCGAATTGGTTTAAAAAAAAAAATCAATAATAAAAAATAAAAACTTTCATGTTGTTTTTTGTTTTATTTCTTCGTGTTCAGTGTACAGTCGGGGTGACTTAAACTAAACTTAAACTAGACTTAAATATGACACGGCTACATATCAACACCTTGTATACGGACTACTACTAAATTCCCTAACAGAAAATCCCAGTAAACATTTTACCTGACGAGTGAATCGGAACATTCGGAAATAAAACATCAAGCTGAACAGCGGCTTCCTATATGAATAGTATAGTAGTATATATAGCAGTTCATAATGTCACTAAATATTTATTTCTTTTAGGAAAGCTAATAAGTAACAACTTGAATAAGTGATTTGCTAATTACAAGTTTATACAAATTAAAGATGATTTTGTTTTCAACCATTCATGACGTACAACGATGGAGGTGGGAAGGAGGGTGGAAAACATAAAGAAAAAGAAAGGAAGACATAAAGGAGGAGGATTGCATAATTTCGATTTATTAATTCATATACCGAAAACTTATAAAGGCATACGTATTACTTTATTTCTGTGTAAATAGCGTTACTGGCGTCAGCCGTTCTATTTATTGAATAAGTAAAATGTTACCTGCTTCTGTATCTGAATGTACCAACATAATCACGCAATAAATTCTGTTTTAAAACGAAATAAAAACAACTTATTAATTGTTATGAGACATTTACGTGTACGTTAAAACAGGGCCAAGTTCTGGCCGCTTTTATTTAAACACTAACGAAGATTTTAAGCTCCAGAGCTGTAAAAACTTAAGACAACGCCTTCGGAGCCACTTTGGGGCTTAAGTTTAAGCCAGGCGCTGAAGTTGGGCTTAGTATTAAACATTACTTTTCTTGCTTAGTTGAAAGGATCATAGATTTTGTTTTAAGTATGCGCGATAGTAGGTACTGGAGGTATGTATGACTGTAAAAAAATTAGATTATGATTGTGTATGTAACTGAGAATATTTAACGTCCATGAGGGGTTATCCACACACAAAAAAAAAATTACAACTAGTTACACTTATGTTTTGTGTCAGACAGGTTTTATATTTAGACAAATGTATCAGGGTGCACACTAGGATTTTTTCCTAATATAACAATTATCCGTAATTTATACAAGTATTTGTTCCGTGCGGGACAACCTGCCACACGCAGTGCCACAGCCGGCCTTTCGACCATTACCGTGCCACATATAGGTAAAATCTATTTTTATACATATATTTTTAGGTTTTTAGTAAGTAATTTTCATTATTATTGCGGCTGATAGATATATATGAAAGAAAAAGACATGCTGCGCCGACTACACATAATTTGAAATATGGCCACAGAATGATGATATACAATATTAATTAAAGTTTTAACTAAGAAATAGTTTCATATGTTTAAAAATATCCTCTTAGGTAAAGAAAATTGAGCTTAGCAGCTAGCACTTTCATGGAGCATGCATACTAGGTACCTATATTTAGACATCCCCGGCATCGGGGTACTTAAATTGTGTAATATACTACCCTGCATTGCAGTTCTAAGAGGGGGATGTATAAATCGACTGAAATGCGCGGTCGGCGTTAAAACCGATTAATGTCTTCACCACACGCAACATTGCAGTTAGTAAGAAAAAATATATACGTACCAACACACAAAACTACAAAACTACTGTGTTTAGCCCCCTAATTAAATAGTTACGCCATTTTACTCAGCAATTTTACCTACATATTTACGTGGTGTCGGATTTTTCTGTTTTTCCGTAAAGAATGCATTTTGTCCACTGGGAGGTAGAATTGTTATAAGCGTGGCCGGAATTAAGTGCTTGGGTACACTGTGTTTGCAGCGTGGCTAGTGTTGAGTTAGGAATTCTTAGTTCGTATAGAACTAACAGGATTAGAACTAGGAATGTAGTAGACTGTTAGCATTTTGTTTTTCAAATCGGTTTACTAGTAACCGTGGCGTTTGATATGGACCTACTCTCTCAGTGTTAAGTAGATAATTAAGGCACGTTTTGTTCACACCTAATTTGAGCGTACCTTTTGTGTAGGCATCATCTATTGGAGTTAAGTTTTAACGATTCACAATTTTTCTATAACAGCTCAATGATGACGGCGATGACGGCGCTCATCCACGACTTTGATTTCCCAGTCCTACAGTCGTACCACTCCAGTATCTCTGTTATTACCAATCTGCCTAGCCTTTTTCCAATAATATTGGGGTCGGCTTCAAGTCAAACCGTATACAGCTTAATACCAGTATTTTACATGAAGCGACTGCCTGTTCTCCACAACCCAGTTACTGGGTAACACGATAGCTCGTGGTATGACCGGTTTTCAGACTTTCAGGCATCTGACTACCCGTAACGGCTGTCATATATCTTAATTTGACAACCGGGACCGACGGTTTAACGTGCTCTCCGATTTACGGAGGGGTCTTGGTATGAAATGATGGTCATCCATCCACAGACCGACCGCAGCAAGTGAAGCTTAACCTCGATCCATCGATCTGTGCGGCTGGTACTAAGCGACGCGCCCCTTACTATCTCTATTATAATAACAATACGCCCGAATATCTGAATGTTATATATTATAACATAACATAGCATCAAGCCTGTATTCCCCGAAGGGGTAGGCAAAGGTGTACACAGTTGTACACCCACATTTCACCAATGCTGTTATTAAGTTACATGTAATAGTTGGTGAGCCTATTGCAATCTACCGGGCACAATTTCATTCTCCGGGCTGCTATTGAGAATTTCCTAATAGACTCAATAAAACTTTGCCCGACCCAGGTATCGAACCAGAGACCTCCTGCTCTGCAGTCGCGCTTAGGACCACTAGACCAACGAGGCAGCTAGATATTATCTGTGTATAATACTCAGTGTAATAAAACAACTACAGTATTTGTGCCAAACTGCGTACTGTACCTATACTAAATTATTTGTTTGTAGTCACTAAACATTTGGACCTGTTCCAAACCGACAATTTGATATTGTACGGTGGACATCAAAATTGCATTGATAACTAGTATTTACGTTAACGATTCGCTCGCTAATCATTGTCAATTACTTTTGTAAACATTATTAGTTACATGTGTAGAATTGTAGATAGATTGTTAATAAGGTTTGGACGTATTGTTATCGTTAGGCGGTAGGCAATTATTTTATTTTGAGTTAAGTAAGATGACTGCGCTCGATTGACTTTGGAAATATGTCAGTTCGTACTTTTAAATGCCAAAATGTCTAAAAACAATTATAGATACGGGATAATATGAAGACAACATGCTTTAAAATTAAAAAGGCAACTGTAATGTAGGTAAATTTATTTTCAAATTACGCGTTGTTTAAGGCGTCTATTTAATATTGGAATTGGATTGGAATTGGTATTAGTTTCAAGAGTAACACCGCTTTTCATACTTTTTAATGCAAAAATAACTTCAAAATACCTACCTACCTATATAAGTTAAGACTTATATTTACCACTTTCGGTCACCGGGGTCAGAGCGCCTGGAGTATTTATCCGGGAGGCGCAGGTTCGAATCCTGCTCACGACCGTATTTTTCTTTCCACAAAAATGTATAACTTTAAAAGTTCTCTATGTATGCGATATGTTTAAGTCCTTTAAGTCATTAAATAAATGCGCCCCCTACAAGCTACATACATAGGAACACAGACGACATAGCCTATCTAACTTTTTATCGTGCAGTGTATCGCGCCGACGATGTCGCTCGGAATTGCGCTCACATGTCGTAAGCAATAAGTTGCACTCGTAAACATTTAATAGGCACATCGATTTGTTTCTCTGTTGAGGAAATAAAAGAATTGCATTGACAACTTGTTCTTTCAGTTATCATTGCAATCATAACCTAGAAATTTTACGTTTATGATTAAAATGGTATTACTGAAACTCTTAGTATAATTTCAAAACCTACTTTCTCAACTGCTGGGTTTTCCGTTTTTTATGAAGCTGTGGTGTCCAAATCCTAGATGCAGGCCTTCACTAGAGTGCTTGTACAGGCAAACTGTATAAAGAAACGGGATCAGTAAACACCTACGGGCTGCGGTGAATGCTACGTTGCCGTCCTATCATCATAAAAACAATCCCATAACTTCAAATAGAGCTCATGGAGTCACCTTCTTTAAAATCTCCTTTTAAATTCGCTTTTCCTAGAGTCTAAAATAATGTTTAATTATGCTTAAGACAAAGTACTGGCTGGCTAGATGGTCCGTTAAAATGAAAAAGAAAATTTAATCTTAAAATGGAATCCCTACACGTGATCCTGGGTGGTGTAAAACAGGCAACACAACTCTAGTGGGAGGCTTCGGCCGCGGCTGGCTACGATGAGGTGATGTCGTGAAGCGACCTAGTCGTGTTTCGGAATGTTGTCCGGTGCAAATAGTTGTAGGAGACGGGTCTGGGCAGCTGCATCAACTCTGCAACTATCGTTCTCCCCAAATCTATCCACTCTACTTAGAGTGTATAGATTTATTCTGGATCTACGTGCTTTATCTTCGGCCACACCGTCGCTTATCATCAGACGAGTTGGTGGCCACATGCCCATCGAAGATCCATAATTAAAAAAACCCTTCAAGAAAGGTTTTAAGATAATTTTTATACATAAATAATGTTTGATTTTATAGGTTTATTTTTTTATTTGTAAATTATTTAATCTGTTGGTCTTAATTGCCTAAAATAAAGTTAATTAAGATAATAATACCTTTTTAGCATCTACTTCTTGCCTAACTAAACATCGACCTAACGGAAACGGGAGCGAAATACATACATTTTGTTACAAACAGAAACTGTATTTTGAGCACATGTTGTAATAAAAAACCTGCAGCTAAGTTTGAAACTACTAATCCAATTTCACAAGACCCTACCTGGAAAACCTGGCTCGTTAGATTGTTAGAAAGAGAAAAAAAAATCGGGATAGCGTTGTCTCATTCTTGCATTGGAACCTTAATAGTATGGTAGAATTTTCGTACCCACATGTGAGGATTGTCACAATGAACTTAAAAAACATTTTCCTCCTGCATTTAATTTAACATCATTAAATGGTTCAATCATCAAAGGTTTAAAGAAGAAATAATTAATATACTTGCTATTCCGATACTCTGGTAAAACCTCACATAAAACCTTATTTTATGTGAGGTTTTAGAAAGTAAGGCCACGATAAATAAACATCCATATCCCGTCTCTATCTCTCACTTGTAGTTTGGAAGTTGTGGGACAGAAACAACAATAATGCTAAGCCTAAACACGTTCTAAGTAAAACGTATTTTATCTAAGTCTTATTGGCCTAAGAGTCTGCATAATATCCACCTTAAATCTTCATAGAGTCAATGTATTTAGGCGAGACAACCTTTATGACATTAAATTTTGCAATTCCATACTTGCTTTTCCGTTGTTAGCAAAGCGAAAATTTTTTAGTCTTTCAAAGAATAAAAAAAGTTCTCCAAGATCCATTAAGAATATAGATAGATTAACTATTATCGGCACTCATCATTACAAGTCCGTACCTACAAGCTAACCCGCTGAGCTATTCCAGCAGCTGTTTTCTTTGCCAAAAAAATCCCGACACAAATTCACTGCCCACGTACACAACGAATCATAAATAGCGAAAGATCAGTAACCACCTACATCCACCAACTTTCACATTTAAACCAATCCTAGTACACCAAAGCTAAGTATTTACTATGCCGATGTTCCGATGGGGCAGTAAAACGTTTTCGAGTTAAATTTTACACTTGTCGCTGTAGGAACACAAATAAATCGGCCGATTTAGACGCTCTCGTTGCCTTGGTACCCGACGAAAGGCGCACCTTTGGGAATGGTGTGAGGTATAAAAGAACGGCGGGTTTACATTTTGACTTTTGTAAAATTTTGACAGTATATTTATTGTTGCTATATTACATAGTTGTTTCCTATTTGGGGTAGGCAGAGACTATCGTTTTCTACTTATTCAGATTTTGACACACCTCTTTATCTATGATGTATAAGGGGTCGTGGCTAAGTAAGAGCACAGATCGATCGATCGATCGAGGTTATGCTGCGCTAGCCCTGGTCGGTCCGTGGATGAGTGACCATCATTTCATACAGACCCCTCCGGTGCCTCGGAGAGCACGTTAAACCGTTGGTCCCGGTTGTCAAATTAAGATCTATGACAGCCATTACGGGTAGTCAGAGGCCTGAAAGTCTGACAACCAGTCATACCGCGAGATGTCGTGTTACCAAGTAATTGGGTTGTGGAGGTCAGATAGGCAGTCGCTCCATGTAAAATACTGGTAGTAAGCTACATCCGGTTTGACTGGAAGCCGACCCCAATGTAATTGGGAAAAGGCTAGGCAGGCCGAGATTATCTATGAATGATATGTTCATTAAACTCTCCACCTGTCATTTTTTTACATTAGGCACGCACCCCATCATGCGTTGATACACACAGAGACCTATATATATACCTTTGACTATAAATCTTTGACAATAGAACCTAATTAACATTCAAATTTAAATAAATTATGTAGGTACAGTGGTCTATCACTAGTACAGATAAATCTTTGAAACATATTATTGCGTAGGAAACTCTGAAGTTAAATTCTCGTAGAAATAAAAAATATACTCAGTTGTAAGCAGCATTTGAAAGCCGGGAGTATTTATCCGGGAGGAGCAGGTTCAAATCCAGGTTTTATTTTCTTAAGTGCCTTCTCTATCTCTCTTACCTTGTACCACGTGCTACCAGCACCGTCCAGGCTTCCCTAGCAATATTTTACTGGTACCTGCGGACGGTAAACGTTGGCTCCAAGGATACCCTGATTGCTGGCTTTAACAGCAATCATTTAGATGGAAGAATAGTTGGATTAAGACTTTCAGCTCGCTTAACTCCAGTGTAAAGGATTATTAAGTAATATTTCGTACAACTTGAGTTATTTGCGACTTGGTATACAAGAATGTTAATTAATGGAAGGATTAGTGGAGTTTAGTGATTAATTTTGATACTTTATATCAGTCTTTAGTGTAGCCTTCATTTTGATTTGATTGTTTTTTTTTTTCCTCTTTTACATTGTTCTCACATACTATTTTGCAACAAAAACAGTGTAACCAATACTATTGTAAAAACCTATATGATGAAAAAGAGTAACCGTGGAGTTTCTTGCCCGTTCTTCTCCATAGAATCATTAATTCAAAAGTGCGTGTAAATGGTTTATTTGAAATAAATGGCTTGATTTTGATTGATTTTTTTGATTTTTTAAGCGGAAAGTTTTCTGTGTGTTGTTTCACAATGGACTTAAATAAACACTTCTATAATTACCGTCGTGTTACGGGTTATGCCCCGTTGGTCTAGTGGTCGCAAGAGCAGCTGCTGAGCCTAATGTCTTGAGTTCGAATCCAGGATCGGGAAAAGTGTTATTGACTTTTTGCGTTAGGAAATTGGGGTCTGGGTGTGTGCATGTGAGATTATCACGATACAGAAGAAATTCCTAGTGTGGGGCAACGTTTTTTTTTTAAAGAACAACTGTCTCAGTACCAGTATGAAGTTTGGAATTGTGTCCGGTTGATGACTATAGGCTGACCAAATACATGTATTACATGGGACTTAATAACAGCATCGGTGTAGAATTGTACTAACATTTTTAGCGAACACAGTTTTCGACACACACCGAATAAAATTCAGTGAAAACTTCCTCAAACCAAACCCGATCCGATGTTAGTACATAACAAGTCATATATTATGTACTATCGATACTCGGCTGCCGTGCGTTACGCAGATCAGTACGTGACTGCCGAGACACTTGTGTTTGCGATTGTACATACCAGCACAGAATAAATAGCAGCACTGTGGAGTGTATTCATATGTACCTTGTGTAAAATATTTTAGTAGATGTTGATAGGAATAGGGTGTTGGAATTGTATCGATGATTATTTTCATGTAGTTTGTGATCATTTATGTAGGTACGTGTAACGTGACTGTGGAGACCCTTCTGTTTGCGATTGTGTGTAGTTATTAGAGAGCCCACAATAAATAATAATTGAGTGTATCAACATATTTCGCGAGGTAAATTCGATGCCTCTCGTGGAAATATGCTATGTACAGAAATACAATGTTTGAATTATTGTTTAGAAAACTTTTCCTAATACTTGTTGCGATTGTAATGTTGAAACTATTGTATTTAGGTACCTGGCACTCGAAACACTACACTAAGATTGAAAGTTGAGTTTCTTCTTTGAATATTCTAGTACGCCAATTATGCAGAGAAGAGTATTTGTCTAAATTATTTATTTCTAGTATAAGTGAAAACGTCTGCAAGCGATGATGGGTTGCTAAACTTCTATCTTTTTATTTTGGAAGGGAAATTTCTTAGGCGGCGATTCGATAAATATTTCTCTATTTGCAACCAAATATTTTACATATTAGTGGACTAAGTTATGGCCTGTATCCCAAGAGACAGTGCCTTCCCTATTATAATAATTCAATTATATATTTGATTGATGAACGAGAATTGAGAGTCAAATTTTAAGGACGCGTCACGTTTAAGCACATTTCGTTACACGAGAGAGAAGAAAGATATGACTTAGAGAAAAAACTATATATTCCAACGCCACGGAAGTAGAGCAAAAGAGAGCGCAAACACGAAACAAAGGGATAGAATAAGATACGGTCGCATAAATATAAACAACTGAAGTACCGTGCATACGCTGTATTATTTTATAGAAGTATGTACGCTTTTTTTATTTATATTCCTCAATCCGGTGCTATCTGTCCATAACCACATAAGTACGATAAAAATTAAACCTTTCTAGTTAATAACGTGTTCTTATAGGTCCGGCCTTAAATGAAAGAGTGTGGTCTCGGTCCAAATCAAACGTGCGCTGTGAAATATTAATGCTATCTAACTGTCCGGGAAATGACCGTTTAACGCCATGTTGGCTAGTTTTCTACCAGTTTTTGGAAGAAATTCGGATCAGTGTTTACGTTATTTGTATGAGTACGTATAGTTATTTGCTTTTGGCTCAAAGAGCTTGTTTTTCTGTTTGACTGGGCGTATTTCTAATAAAACGGGTTTTATTCTTATAAAAATATTATATCAAGGCTTTCCTTTTAGTACCTATGTATTAGATTTTTTCCTATTTGTTTTTTTCTAAACTATCGAAACTGGTTTAATTTTCCAGTTTATACTAATCTCGTTTATTCTTTAAATTAAAATTACATTTAACTTAATTTTACAAATACTCTTTCGATGTTTTCGTTTGAAAGTCAAAATCTGTATTTTTCCTCAATGTTCACAGTAACTCACCGAAACGATTGATCAATCAAAAAGATTATAAACGTTACGCGATCAAATTACGAAGTAACCGGCAAACGCGAATGATCATGCGCGCGGATATCCGGATGAAACTGGGCCCGGAAGCGGAAACAGCCGCTAATGTATTCGTCGCACGTCGAACGACACCCGGTTAAATCCGGTTAAGGTGAAGATATGCCCGGGTTAATATTTCCACCGTTTAATTTATGACCGTGATATTCTTTTGTTATATTTCGAGATGATAATTAATTCAGGTGATTAATCATAAGAATGCTTTATTAAAATGATGAACATCTTCCAAAGTTGATCTAAACTCTTCATTCTACTGCAGGTTCCTGTAATTTCATAATCCCGTCACATTTGACTGTTTAATTAATTTTCTCAATTTGTATTAAAGGCGGAAGAATTAAAGATTTATGAGTCCAATACCGTTCGCTTTGAAGTTGCTGGTGTTTATCTAAGAGTCTAAAGTGACTGATAAATTAACGAGAATAATTAAACATTTTATTATTCATAAGCAATCGAAGTTGGCACGTTTTTCGGCTTTTAAAGTAATTGCTGATTTTATGACAAGAGATAAAGAAGACGCATCACAATGCATTTGCGTGTTTGGCCTTTGGATACAAGCCATTAAGTTTCTCGGCCTCATACCAGCCTAATGAGCAACATGTAAATTCCAAAAATTCTTACGCAGTCATTTGGATCCACGTTCATGATACGTACTGCCCGTGAATGGAACTCCCTAATGTATTCCGTATTTCCTGAAAAATAAAATCGAGGCATGTTCAAGACTAAAAAAATGGATTTCTTCTGTATATACGTGTTCCATCTTCGGACACACCATCGGACGAGTTGACGGCCAAATAATTAGGCAAATAAAATGCCTGTACACTCCGAAGGAGTAAGCAGAGGTGTACACAATTGTAAACGCACATTTCACCAATGCTGTTGTTAATTCCCATATTCAGCGTCTTACATGGGCTTCATACGCAGTTACCTAACAATTCTATTTTAAGCAGTAAGCCCTTAGCTTCAGGGTTATTAAACATAAATTTGGACGTAAGGACTAATCTTTCATTCTAATTCAACGTCATAACGTTAAGATCAAACGTTGAACTGACAGAAAATTTACTACACTACATTATCATTTTACTTTTTCCTATTCTCTTTATAACGCAAACGTTTAATCTTCCTAAAAAGCTTACATAAGGATTTGGTCCTTTATCCTTTATAAACGATAAAATGGTAGACGCTTGTCACGACAAATATTTTCCTTTCCATCCATTCGCCTTACATCCGAATATTGACTAAACGAAACCAAAACACTGTTGGAGGGTACTTGTAAACAAAATAACACATGTCGAGCCGTTGGTCCTTTGGCCTCAGTTTGGCCTAGTTTACGCGACCTGACGTGTCCTGTCCCGCCTTGCGTCATGAAATACCTCTCCCATTTACATATTGCAATTAAGTCCTGTATTACTTGCTTAATATGTTAGAAACTGGTGTTTAGGTTGCCTTATAAGGGTTACTTTTACAAAAAAAAAATTGTTCTTTAGGCCAGAAGTATAAAAACAAAAAAATATTTGGTAACAACACCAGAAAACTAATAATTCGTATAATTTTCCGAAATATTTTCCAATCAATCGACTGTATTGTAGACCATCGGTAGCAACCATAATTTGTTTGACTTGGGAAACTAATTCAGCTCAGCAGCCGCGCTTGTTTCCAGAAAACAACGAGATAATCTTTGTTTTACGTAGTTTCCCAAATAACTCTTATATAACACGAAATTGCAATATTATCACGTTTTGCTGTAACTAAAGTATCATCGAAAAAATCAAAGGTCCACAATATTTGCCAAACTTCTATCTCATTCCACATTTTCGTATGATACTCATTTGCGTTATTTCCGACATCAGGGTGCCAGCGCATCCGGGTCCGATCCGATGCCGTAATGACCGGGAGCCGGTATTGATTTATTAGCGTTTAGCTCGTATTAACAGCACCACCATTTATCTTGGTTGCCAGTCAACGCGTAAACTGACGTAGCTTGCTAAATAACATGGGGATACCTTTTTAATTGTTTTGTTTAGTCATTACTTTCATATTTTTATAGTTATTGATCATGTAAGTTTACTGCAAGTGCTGTGCAGTTCCGTATGTGACAAAACTCATAGTGAGTTTTTTGTTTAAAAACCGTATAATTGTGTAATTTTGTGTATATCTTGGAGATTAAATTGTTGTTATTGAAGTGCCTTAACAACAAATAAATAACAAGTCCAATAATTATGTAATCCAAAAATATGTTAAAAACGTTTACTATTTTTTAATGTCTTAGGTTTTCGCGATCACTACACATTATAATAAAACAATTTTTAACCGAATTAATCACCTGTATTATTTGGATTTTGCTTTTCTTGGCGTTTCGATTGTAACCTCTGAATTACTTTTAGTATTTCCTCTCAGGGATAATCTTAAAAAATATTGTCGCGATTGTGTTTTTGAAATATATCACAGATCAAAATAATTTTATCAATTAAATGTACTGTAACCTGAAATAATTTTAAATCAACTACTATGATGCCTATTACCTTAGTCATCCTGTGACCGCAAACGCTGCAAAGCAAGCTGCAAAGTGTTCGAAACGTCAGAAAAAAATCATCTGTCATATTCATCTGGGCGTCTTCGTGCTTCGGAAGGTACGATAAACCGTCGGTCGCAGCTGTTGCTAATTAATAAGTGTCTAGGCCAATGCAGTTTGAATAATTCTGACCCCAAAACCACAATAAAGAAGTTGAAGTAAAATGTGATAAACAGACCATTTTGTCTGAATAGCTATCTCATTTTCGTATTTGTATATCACTGAGCTTGCAACACCGATAATTATCTAGAAAAGCTATGAGTTTTGCTAGTAAGGTTTTCATCTTATTAAATTGACTACCAAAAGTTTGCCAAGAGTCAACCTCAAAATCAATGGATAAATAAGCCTCGTACTACCAATACTTCCATATAATATCATTGAAATACGAGCAAAACATCAAACGCAAGATGCAAAGCTTAACCGGTTACAAGGTAAGCCGGGTAGCGCCGCGTCGAACCGGGTCGCCGCGTGCCACGCATAATATTAGCAATACCAGGATTACAGTCTTAGGGCCATCGCACACTAAAACGGTTCGACATCGACTCTACTCAGCATTTAAAAATGTGTCAGTTTTTTTTACATAATTGTACGTGAGCAACACACGGACCCATACATGTAGTATCTATGACGATATAAATATAAAATTATGTGTTTTGGTAATAATAAAATTATCAATTATTGTTCACTTGCATTCTTCGTGATTGCCCGACTAGTTTCGAACTCGAACGGAGCCCTTAGTCATGAGCTGAGCCCACAGCGATGTCGCGAGTTGTGTCGAAGTTTGACTCACAACACGTAAAATTAACGTTTACAGTGAACCTTTTTTTTATGCGATCACCTTTAGGCAACATTTCGCAGTGCTTCGTATTATTTGTCGTCATCAGCTTTGCCGTGTGTTTGTTGAACTTAATTTGTTTTAGTTGAGGGTTAAAGGAATATATATAAATCCTGGAATCAGGTTTTTAAGATTTCCTTTTATTTGAATGATCAACTTAATATAAAATACCACTGACTTTTAGTGATAGAAAGCAAGGTAAGAGAACTTAAGTTCTCTACTTTGCTTTTATATTATATTTTTTATTTTATTTATTTATTGCACATAGAATTAGTTTTAAACAAAATTAATTAATTATAAATATACTAATATTATAGAAAATTATTCATAAAGTTAATAATTTTTATAACGACAGTGTTTCATAAAACTATCTGTCGGCTGGTAGTCGAACCGGAAATGGTAAAAAAAACGACAAAAATACTACGGGTCTTTACTGTTTTTAGTTTTACGATTTTTATTCCAAAATTAATAAAGTTATTCTCACCTATTTGAGGTAATTAACTAAGTAGGTATAGAATCACGTTTATAATTACCTAAAGGTCTTCAAATGATTATAGTCGTATTGTATTTCCACAAAGGACCAGAACATTATAATGCCAACATAATTTAGTCACAGGAAGCTTTGGACGTTACCCGGGCTACCGGGATATCCTTGTGTGCCTAAACCGGGGTTTGAAATCTATTAACGGATGGGATAATGGGTTAAAGGATGCAGTGTAGGCGGCACCAGCAAAAATGAACAGTTTGCGAGATGGTCGTAAAGTATAAATATTATTTAAAAAAACTCCCGTTACTAAAAATCCAAAGTGAACAATTACGGGTTCGCCTTTTGCGCCGCAGGTTGTGGGTCTGGTATGTACCAATGTGGCTTTGTCAATGTCATATCGACTTTTTTAGTTATTCTAGGACATCACAGGACACACGGTGAAGGAAGACATCGTGCGGAAACTTGGACTTGATTGTCTAAAATCGCCAACTTGCATTGAGGTAATGTGCCTTCTCTATATGAGAAGAGGCCCTTACCCTGCACTAGGAAAGTTATGAGCTGGTACTAATTGGCGTTGTCCCGTATAATCGGAGACCAAGGCAACGGAGTATGTAAGTAAGTCTTCATATTATCGTATGGTTGACTAACAACCTAGTTTTAGAGTATAAACCACCCGTAGGCGTAACCTTTCGAGTGTCTGAAACATTGTTTACTGCTACAAAATCCTATTTACTACGAATTTCGATGTTTCGTTCAATAACAATGCCCAATGTTCAGTAACGGATCGGAACGGACTCCAATGGAGTTTCATCGGTATTGTATCGACAAATGACGAGTAAGACTAAAACCTCTAAAAGTCAAGTAGGAATATTTATTCTGAAAAATTACTTTAACACAACAAAGAACTTTAATACTTAATTTTTAAAATAACTAATGATAATTAATTTGGCTCGCGATCACATGATTCACCCGCTATTAGGCTTAACTCATAAAGTCCTAATTCATAAATATATGACATTTCACGTGCCTACAAAGCCGATTTAACACAACTCACAGTGTACCTTTGATAAAAACAAATGGAAATTATATTATGTCACACCAGCTATTTATGTTTATGTTATACAATGTTATTCAGGTTAATCCACCGAGGTCACTGAGCCAAATAGTATTTTAATCCCAATGAAGAAAAGCCTGACAAAAAATTTATGGATTAAACACAAATTCCAGCGCCAAAATTACTTTTGACCAATTTAACAAGTTACGACTTGTTAGATACCAGTTTTAACCAGTTACAAACCGGATCAGGGAACATCAGTCAAAGTAAACAATTTCCTGAAAGGAATACACTTTAATAAACCTTTGAAGACGCAAATGGAATAAAACATAACGAAGTCAAAAAGAAAAATATCTTAAGTTAGCGCCTGCAGTGGAGCATCGCGATTCAATTTCGGCCCTTCACAGTTCTTTGATCATGAAATTGGTATACGTTTAAAAAAAATAGATCATTGCCTCGGGTATGCAAAGACGTCTCGTGGCGAATTTATGAAAATATGCGTCTTATGCTTTGATAGCACTGTTAATGATCTGATAAATTCAATATTTCGTAAAATTAAACCCACTATTTTCGTCTATACGTACAGGTACATAATAACGCTGGAAACCTACCCAACATGGATGAAAAAAGTTAACTCACTGGATGGTATATCTGCCGTCCATAATTTCATTTATTGAGACTTTTAAAGTTTTAACCATCTGATTAGCGCTAAAAGGCTGATGGACGGCAGATATGATGCTCTCAAGAGAAACAAATTCATTATGCAAAATCACAGGTAAAAAGGCATTGAAACATTTTATAAGCAAACAAATAACAATTCTTTGCTACAATTCTCCTAAAGAACTAATTAGTTTTACAAATCCTGAAGACGTATTTATTTACTTTTCCCAATCAGTATCGGAATTCGGAATCCCAAATTAAAATGTTCAATTAAACCAAAAACGCCGCATGAAAAACTTCGACACGAAATTTATCTGAAACTTTTCATTAAATCAATCCTTTATTCAAACGAACCCCGGAATACGTATGAATGAAATCAGCTTGCGCAATGTTACAGGGTTGCCAGTCGCAGGTTTTAATCTACTTTTTCAACGCCCTTGCGCATAATGCAGCGTGTAATGTAAGAGTGTCACTTTACATTACCGCACCAGATAGGTAATCTAAAACAAAAGCAGCGTAGCACCTTCACAATCTACAGTCAACCCGATCTTACTGCATCTGAGAAATATTGAAAGTGGTCCTTTTGATTTACAGGAATGAACTATCTACGAATAGAGTATTAGACTGATTTCCGAACATGTAACCATCTGAAAGTACTTAAAATCACCAGCCTTAACTGTCCCACTGCAGGGCAAAGGCCTCTTCTCATACAGAGAAGGCACGAGCTTAATCACCACGCTAGCTCACTGCGGGTTGGCGATTTCAGACTATTAAGTCCAGGTTTCCTCACGATGTTTTCCTTCACCGTATGCCTGTGATGTCTTAGATTATCTAAGAAAGTACATATGACATTGAAAAAGTCACATTGGTACATGCCTGGTTTGAACCCAAAAGCTATGGCTCAGGAGGCGGGTCCGTAACCACTCGGCCACCACGACACACTGAAAGTACTACTGTACTTAAAGATTTTCTGTGCTGTATCAGTTTATTTTAAAGTATGCTTTTCAATTCAATTCTTCTTTGCAACTACATATAATGAATAAAAACAGCTAAACTTGAGTTCAACGCAATGTACTCACAACGTGTTCAGGTCTGAGTTTTATCTTATGTTCATGAAAATAAAGTTGCGTATAACAAAAAGAAAAGTATTTATTTATTATTTTAAAAACTTACGCTAGGCAGCCCTGCTCTTGTCTAACTCCGCGGAGATTATAGCGGAAATTGCACCGACTAGATATGTCCCCGTACAGTGACAGGGTTAATTAAGTAGGTTCGTATATGTCATTACAAAATTGCAATTTTATTTATTTATTTATTTATTTATTTAATAGTTTATGTACACACAATAAGAGTAAAGAAATAGAGTGGAAGAAATAGGAAATATAAGTACAAAGGTGCTGCTTATTTCTTGAGAAATCTCTTCCAGCAGACCTGCGAGAGGAGAGTGAGAAAATAAAGAGAAGTAGACTTAAGTGTATCAGGGAGTAAGAAAAAAAAAAGAGATAAACACTGAATAAACTATTGGCAACACATTAAACTTAATATCTACATAAATATCCATATACGTTACAAATACATTTAAATAAAATACACACGACTACATGAATAAGGGTTCAATACTATAACTATTTAAATACACATATATATAAATAAATATTATATACAATAATAATATATAAACTATGGTGATAGAGAAAGATAGTGATCTTTCACTCTTCTTTTAAAGTCAGGGACGGTTTTACAGTCACGTATATCAGGTGGCAGCGCATTCCATAACCGAACTGCGTGAACGGTAAATGAGTAGGAATAGTAGTCGGTACTATGGGATGGGAATTTGAGGAGGGTTTTAAGGTGCGACCTGCAGGGGGCATGAGCAGGACGAGTGTAGGAAAAGCGTTCACGCAGGTACGAAGGAGAATTAGGATTGTGTAGGATATTAAAAAGGAGACATAATATCCGAGTGTTTCTGCGGAAGCGGATTGGGAGCCACTTGAGAATCTTGCGAAAGTGGGAAACATGGTCATACTTTCTTAAGTTGAAAACAAAACGAATACATATATTTTGCAGGCGCTCAAGTTTATTTAAAAGCTCCTCGGTAGCATCCAGATAACTGGCATCAGCGTAGTCTATAATGTGCTGAATAAGTGTTTGAGCTAGAGTAATTTTGGTGTTCAAGGGCAAAAAGCTTTGAAGGCATTTCAGCGAGTGGAACGTGTAGTGCACTTTTCGGCTGACCTCAGCAACCTGAGTGCCCCAAGATAGGTTCGAATCAATAACCACTCCCAAATTTTTAGCCGTGTTAGTGTAATCAATTCTTACACCATTAAGGCAGAGCGGAGTGAGCGTCGCCAGATCGAGCCTGTTACGAAGATTTCTGCCACCAATGACCATCGCCTGCGATTTACTGGGGTTAATGTGGAGCCCATACGAACTGGCCCAATCAGCAATCATGTCCAGGTCACGGTTCATGGCCTCAACAGCAAGTTCCGCGTCTGACCCTTTAAAATGGCGATAAAGCTGCAGATCGTCTGCGTATAGATGGAAACTGGATGATATGACTCTAGTGACAGAGTTGATGAAAATAGAGAAGAGGAGAGGTGAGAGGACGCCACCTTGGGGAACACCCGCATTGAGGTTGCACCACTTGGAAAAGGAATCATCGAGGTGTACGCTCTGCGAGCGCCCTCTAAGATAGGAATCAAACCAGTCGAGAGTAGAAAGAGAGAAATTGAAAGATTTTAGTACACCGAGAAGTACATCAAAGTCCACGGAGTTAAAGGCGCTGCTAAAGTCCAGTAGAACAAGTAATGTGAGAGATTTATTATTCATAGCCCACCGGATCTCATCAGTGACCTTTAATAATGCAGTTACTGTACTATGACCAGGACGAAAACCAGATTGAAAAGGGCTTAGGAGAACATTGGTAGATAAAAATGTTGATAGTTGCCGATGAACTATATGCTCAAGAACTTTCGAGAGAAAGGGGAGGATAGAAATAGGTCTAAATTCGGATGGGGAGTCGGGATTAGAGATTTTAGGTAAAGGTATAATGTGAGCCTGTTTCCAGGCCTCAGGAAAAGTACCAGAATATAAGGAGAAATTGAAGATGTGTGTCAGGACAGGAAGCAGTGACGGAAGGATTAAAGTGATCATCCTTGAGCATAAGTTATCGTTACCAACTGATGAAGACGTGATAGCATTAATAGAATTTTTAACATCAGTCTCAGATACAGCACACAATGCGAAAGGAGGACACTGCGGCAAGGGCAAACTTGCGAGACTGTGTAATGTTCTAGTTCGAATTTGAGGATCTAAAGTGACAGGGGGGAGAGAAAAGTGGTTGTTGAGAGCCTCTAAGTCAATGCCTTTACTAGGTACGACGGGAGATTTGCCGATGCCAACAGATTTAAGAAATTTCCAAACTTCCGAGGAATTACGGTTGTTAAGAGAATTGTGAAAGTAGCGTCTCTTTGCATCTCTACACATACGACTGCAGCGATTTCGCAGAACTTTGTACGCAGTGAGGTTACGCTCAGTCGGGCAACGCTTTAATCTCCTCTTAGCCTTATCTCTGCATACCATCAGGTCTTTTATAGTAGGAGTAAGCCATGGAGCAGGCACAGTTTTAACTTTTATACGACGTACAGGAGCATGGTGATCATACAGATGCTGAACCTTACAATTAAAGTGACTGATCATTTCGTTAATACTGGAACAATCTAGAATCGGTGTCCAGTCAATACAATTAGCATCTCGCTGCAATGCATCCAGGTCTATGCCCTTGTAATTCCGACGGAAGAGATATAACGGCTTACGCTTAGGCGGACGAATCCTGTAAGATAAATAGATGAAGTCATGATAGGAAAAACAGGCAGTGAGTTGTCCATAAGTGGAAACACGATTAGGTTTGGAAACAATCATTAGGTCTAACCAAGAAGGTGTACAGTTGGGAAAATGGTGAGTAGCAGTGAGTGGTAAGATACTAAGATTGAAAGAAGAAAGGATAGATTGGAGTTTGTGTGTACGAGAGTCATTCTTAATAAGACAAGTATTAAAGTCACCCATTATGACTACATGATCATAAAAAGTACAAAAATCATTTAAGAGTGAGTCAAAAGTGTTAAAATAGTCAATTTTTAGGTTAGGGTTGTAGAGTACACCGAGGAGTAATTTTGCATGGTGTAGAGATAATTCGATAAATAGATACTCTGCTGCTTCCGAGTAAGAGGATGGAGACGCACTGAGTACTTTAAACGGAATATCAGCTCGCAGGTAAATGGCAACGCCACCACCCCCCTTACCCGTTCTGTCGTTACGAATCAGAGCGTAACCAGGCAGCGCAAAAGAAGTAGAAAGAAGAGAGGGCTTAAGAAAAGACTCGGAAATCAGCAGAGCATCAATATTTGCACTGTCAATGGATGCCAGAAGGTCACTGTGATGTCCAGGAACACTCTGGGCATTAATGTGTGCTACGTTGAAGTTATGGTGATAATCGGAGAGAAGAGAGGAAAGTTTTAGTGTTACAACACTGTGTTCGTTGTTCGAAAATAGAATAATATTTTGGCGGGATATTGTCTAGGGTAAGATCCGCCATCTTTAAATTAATTTTAATATTGTTCCATGTTTTCATTTAGCCAGTACAAAAAAGATTAAAGTTTTGATGTGAATATTTTATTGTGATTATTAATTGATAAAGGCGATTAGATATATCTCGCATTAATATTTTACTATGATTGTTGCTCAATGTTTTCAGTTTTCCAGTGTTAATAAGTCTTTGATTATACTCTAATTGTAGGTCATTAAGAATTTTAATGAATATTTGAAGAACTATATACTTTTACATTTGTTAATTAAAAGTTTATAAGAATATTTCTTCTAAATTAATTAATCTAACATTACAGTCAATTTCTTAATTACGCTATCACTCAAACAGAGTGGTAACGTTGTTAGGATGATGAATGGCCTCTTGGACCCAGGTGTTGGTTAAAGTTGCGGAGTTAGCTCGAACTGGATAGTGCTTTTAAACTTAATTATATCAAGTCACAAAGAAAATTAATTTATGTCATTAGCGTCGCAAGGGTATTAAGAAATTAAAACTATGTGGCAAGTTTGATAAAGGTATTTTCTTAGTTATGTTTTTATGCTGCATTCTAGGGTTAAACTTAAATTGATTAATTAGAAATGTTCTAGTTTTTATACCCAAAAGTATTGACAAAGCTTCTGTTAAGTAGAATCCCAAACTAGGTAAAACCTATATATCAGGGGTCGGTGCCTTCTCCAATTTTAATGACTAAGAATACGATTATAAGCAGTATTTGAACCTGCGCGTCCTGGATATATACTGCAGGCGCTCTGCCAATTTAAGTACCTAAACCTCTGTACTCTTATAGTGACGTGACGTCACAACATGTTCATACTTATCCTTTCATAAAATAAACATAACTTCATTAGTTTGTTTTGCAGGCTTAAATGCGATATAAATAAGTTTAAAAAGTTGCCGATATAACAATTGACTTACACAAAAAGTAAAAAATATTAGATAAACCCATTGCCTTTTCTGGTAAAGACACAGCTGATTTCTTTGCATGAAAAAACGAAAGATACTCGACTAACTTAAGAATTGAGTATGGGCGCTCATGACATGCCTATGACCACTGATCATAGAGGCTGTTCCAGATCATCTTGATTGTATCAACAGTGATCACCCATCTTCGGCCGATTACCTGCTTCGGCTGAACATGGCCGTAACCATAACCCCCGAAATTCCAGTCAAGAAGTGAAATCATAACACTTGTCCCATGCGTGTAAAATGGGCAATTAAAACTATGCAGCAATTATTTTTTATTTCCGACAAAATTAAGTATGATCCTGTTGGAAATATATAGGTATATATCAGTTTGATTCGTGACATTGCCGCGGATGCGCTCATCCCTAAGGACTCCGTTCGAGTTCGAAACTAGTCAGACGATTCCGAAAAATACACGTGAGTAGTAACCGGTGAACAATCATTAATAATGACCCTGATTTAATTCCTCTTTGATATTATCGCCAACAAAGCCTTCAAATCTGTAGAAGTAAATATATAAATCTGCTTAAAATTTATAACCACCATTACGCCACGGATCATTAGGCATCTCATCGGGTGCCCAATAAATTTCAGAGTTCAAGCCAAACAACAATACAATCAATCCCTTTGAATTTCGCAAAAGATTTCGACTTTCAAGTTAGAAAGTTATGAAACTCAAGCTTACTTAATAATAAACTTTGTCGACGGAAAATTCAATTAATTTATCGACACCGAACGAATAATGGTGCTTAAGTAAAGTTTTTAATGGTCCCTGTCACAAAGACTGGTTGATTGAAAACGGGGTACCGAGATCTTGAATGAACTATGTAATGCTCAGTACTGCTGGAAAAATGAGAAAACTTTCTTTCCTGTAACAATGACTAAAGAAATTAATAAAACACATGTGCCTAGCTTATAAGTTATATGTTTATAGCAATAATACCCTTGTATTGATCGCTGGAGCAGTAACTTTGTTTTTTAAATAGCCTTTTGCAGAAACCCTGAAGGGTTTTGTCTGCGTTACCGGACAATATCTAAGGCGAGGCAGTTTGATGCCTCCAGCCAGAGCATATATAAAATATAACAAACTAAGCAACAGCCTTAAGGGCGTCCCCTGCGGGACACGAGCCTCGGCTTAGGGCGTTGCTGGGGGGACAGGAGTAGTTAGTCAAAAGTCGCAGGTTTTAATACACGGTACGCACCACTGACTTTACTGACCGAAATTATGTGCGGATTATGAATTAATTATGAATTGCTTATACGGTTAACGAAAACATTGTCAATGATGTGTATAGCCATGTCAGAGGCCCACGGGTATGGGTGGGTTAAACTCTGACTCTAGATTGTTCATCAACCACACAATAAGAACAAAAAGTCGTTTATCATCCCTTATGAACTAACTATAAGTCTTTATTTTATCGTATCAAACATACGCGAGAGGGATGAGAAATCCCAGTCCGTGAATCGGTACAGCACTTGAAAGTAGAAGTATCGTGTTTTATTTTTCTAAAAATAATAATAATAATAATGTAACATAATCAACGCTGTCGAGCTCCATTACTGCAGATTTATCATAAAAAAAAAGACAAAATTGATCGTGACCCGCATAGAAAAAGTTTTTGGCTGACCAAAAGAATAAAAATAATGGCTCTCCCTGCTTGCAAAGTTGGTAGAAAAGTTTGAAGTGGGTACTCTTGCAAACCTATAAAGATATGAATGTTCTGACTAAGTGAAATGAGAAATACTCGTGAAAAAAGTTTTGTCAATGTCCATGTTGATTTATGAGTTATAAAGTTCAGTTTACGCTTGTTGAGACCTTAAAATATTTTTTGATAAATAGAGCTGTCTTTTTAAGAACTTTTAGTGTCATCATATTCGTCAAAATATCTTACAAATAGTGTAGATGCAAAAGTTCGTGAGAATGGATATTTTTAACACAATCACACAAGAAGTACAATAATAAATAAAGATTTTAATAATACTTTGCAGTATTTAATACCTTATAAATAAACCAGAATAGGACGTAAGATACTTTTCATCTAGAAAACTAGTCTAATTTTGTCGGAAGAGCTGTAAAGAAAAGAAAATACATGGTACATTAAATGGCGCTGATATTAGTATTGGTGGTTGGGTTACACCAAATACGTGGGTAGAGTCGCGAGAGAACACTGATTCTTTATTGTGAATATATTGTCTTCTCGACTAAAAAACACGACCTCCACAACCAAAATGTAATTTTTCAATGTAATACCTACATATTAACATAGATAATAGAATTCAAAATGCATTGCCCATCCGAAACATCCTGATTCAGTAACATCAAATAACACACTACAACAAATATAAGTACAGTCTGCACAGAATTCTGCAGTCAAATGAAAACGCAAGTCGAATCACAATAATGTCACCGATTACGTGTCATAACGCAATCGCTTGTATTATGCTACGTGCTTATGTTACGTGTTTTCTAATCGCCATCGCTATTAAATTGTTTGATGGCTGATAATTTCATATTGCTTCTCTATTATGACTGGTTTTTTATGAGTTAGTTGAACTGAATTTCATTTCTGGCGTAACGATGAAATACACCAACATAACTATAACTTTATGCTTCAGCCAAAATGTTTTGAGTATTGTGTACTGTACAAAACATTTTCAAACAATACGCATTTTTATTTTTATTTCACCTTTGCAAATTGTATCACTAAGCAAACAAAACAAATACTTATTCATAATATTTTAATTGACCGTTCACTTTTAATTCTAAATATTGCAAAAAATACTAACACTTGTTTTAATTTCCTATTCTATCCAAAATATAAAATTATATTACATTTTCGGCTAGACGTCCGGACCCATCGGCCTCTATATCTCAAATGAATGACTGCATAGGATATTGGAACGGAAATTGACCACGTGACACGACCGGACATGGCGTCATCGAACGTGATATGAACTAGCCAATCAGAACACATTCAATTACAGGGCTGCCTGCAAGATAATTTTGGGAATCGTTAAATGAAATTTGTCTGGGAGTTTTTTGTTTAATTTCTTTGGCATATAACTAACAGTAACGCTGTAACTTGGTTTATTTATTTTTACTAATACAAAGTACTTTTTTTTTTTTTATTAACGCACTCCTTTTTCTGTTACAGGTATGATCAATATGGAAGTGTGGATTGTCGTGGTAAGATAGACTTAAGTTTTTAAGACTTACATTACATTTTGCATCAAAGCCTGTAAGTTACCCTTTATTGATTTAATTACACTTTCCATTCAATCTCTTCCATTTCCTTAGCCATAAGGAGCTGTTTTGAATTACAATAAATGTTATAACACGATAGATATAATATTATTTTTATGGATAAATAATATCACAATTTCCTTTATGCCGGATATGCTTTACTCTTAGCACTATACTTGTCACACGATATATACACTTCAGTGTCTACACAACTACAATAATTAAATATCTCAAGCCGTGCCAACCCTAGCAGGATCCATTATTTAATTAAGGACACTTTAAAAGCACTTTTTCAAGGAAGAAAGTGAAGTATTGAGTTATTATTAAATTTACACTCACACACGTTTCCTCTGAGTGGTCCAAATGCCGCTCTTACGTCATTTCCTGAAGCTTAAGGGGATTATTTTTCTTTATAGGTTAGATTTTGCGGATTTTAAGGGTGTTCATGTTGGAATTCGAATGAAAGGATCCATTAGTGTGATGTGGGTTTTTGCAGTTACAGTATGAAGGAGTTTCGTTTCAAAAGGTTTGATACGAATTCCGATAATGATGCTAACTTTAAATTACTTGAAAGAATTTTATGTCATGGATAAAAAAAAATGAAAATGAGTGGAGAATAACAATTACGTGACACAGAAAATAACCCTTCTGTGTTACATAGCCTGTATTCCCGGAAGGGGTAGGCAGAGGTATACACAATTGTTCATAAATAGGTGGTTGTGGGTGAGGGTGGCTTGAGAGGAATTGAAGCCAAGGCCTCATGCTCAGTAGTCGCGCTTGCCACCACTAGTTTTTATTAACCGTCTTTCATTCATTCTCTCAATATGACCTAACCATCTAAGGATACTCTATTAAATTTTCGTCACTATGGCTTCTTTTAAACCGCAACATTGTCGTATCACATAATTCCTCAATATATCATTCATTCATGTTACACCACACATACTTCGCAAAGAACGCATTTCTACAGCATAGATACAAGAACTATTCTATTATATTTCAAAAAATATTATTATTTTCCCATTTTATCGAGAAAACTGAACCTATAATGGAGCAGTAAGTAGTAACCAGCGTTGTTTGTCTTCAGTACTGCCACGGAAAATCTATTTTCCAGAAAATGGGTGAAAATTTTCAAGCGCTCCGGGTGTGCTTTGAATTCACAATCGTCTGAGGTTTGTTTATTAGCAAAGTTGCTGGACCTGAGGGTTTTTTAGTTCCACATTTTCAGGGTTTGTTGGATATGTTTCTTTTTAGTAGATTTTGATGGGGTTAGGCTGTTGGGGCGTGGAAAATAATTATAGAATAAGAATTAAAACAATTTCTTTTTTACTTCGATTTTTCTATAATATTAGGGCTAATAGGGTTCTATAATTAGGTTAGTAGAGTGTGATAGTAGGATACCATCAGAACCTGGCGCATGGATAACATTTGGTGTGACATAGCTAGATAGAAAGAGACTGTATCGCTGGCGGTTACCACCAACAACAGCATTCCCAAAGAGGGTTGACGTCAGGCAGGCGGCTGGTCATAAAACATTGCCAAAACTTGAGCAGCTTGCCAGATATATGCTGCGCCCACCCGAAATAAATGGGGATAAGGGCAGGGGGATGATGATGATTATAATAATGGTGTCATTCGTATAATTTCTTTAGTGTTTTTAATTAGTTAAAACATATTTACCAATCATCAATGTAAGAATGTGGTCAAGAGTAAGCCCAGAATGTAATAATAAATAAAAATGCAAGTTAAATGAAAGTTTATAAACTTATTTGGGTAAAACTTGACCAAAGTAAAACTCATTCAGAATAAAGCTCGCCTTTCAAAATTTTAATTTAATTTATTTTCTGTGTTTTTAAATTTGTGGAGCATTTTACATGTTCATCGACTGTCGAGCGTCGCTTACTGTGCATGAATGCTGCACACTTGTTGTGTAGTATTTAAAATACATAAATAGAAAGAACTATCTCGTTGGTCTAGTGAACCCCAGCGCGACTGCTGAGAATCAGGTTCTGGGTTCGATTCTCGGGTCGGACAGTGGTATTGAGTTTTTCTATTAGGTAGATGTCAATAGGCTGACCACCTATTACATGAGACTTCATAACAGTATTGGTGATATGTTGGTGTATAACTGTGGACACCTCTGCCTACCCCTTCGAGGAATATAGGCGTAACGCTATATGTATATTTAACCATCTAATATACCAGCAAAGACCAGATGCCTAAAATCCTACTTCCCTGACACATAAAACCCATGCCCGCAAAAGCCATTAAATCCCGCTTACAATTTCTAGACAACAATCTAGACGTAATCCCGGCTAATGCGATATCCATGCCAAATGTTCAATACCAATGTTATCGCCAACATAAAAGGTGTTTTACTGCAACTGGTTATAAAAATATGCCATTATTTTATGCTTTATACCACCATAAAGTTTATAATAAACGAGCGATAGTAAAAAGTGCAGTAAAACCTTTGTATCGCGTGCCTTCGAGTAAATGCCACTTATGATTTTATCCTAGATGTGTTTTTATTTTTAATCACCTTTCTACAGTTCCACATATAGCATCACGCCTGAATTCCCCGAGGGGTAACCAGAGGTATACAACGTGTAACAAAAGTCCGTAGTCGTATTTTTGGGGGTCAATGTACTCACTCATGTATATGAACAACTTTTAAAGATAAATCTTTGAAAAGCATTAACGCATGCTTAGCGATGAAGTCAAGATGTCTTAGTGGTCAGAGCGCCTGAAGTATTTATCCGGGAGGCGTAGGTTCGAATCCTGCTTGCGACCGTATTCTTTTTCCATTTAATATTAAAGCGCGAAACAAAACTGCTGTTCCATACATTTTGGTCGAGAAGGTATTAAATTTTAAATTATTTGCGAAAATGTGGTAGTTAAAGACATATATGTTATTAAATTAGTTAGTTCACCACAATTTACCTTAATAATTTTTACCATAATAACGGCATTTTAATTTACCATAATAACGGCATGCAAATCAGTGGAAGTTAACAAGTATATTTCTAATTAAATGCTGATAATGTCGTAAAAAAAATACTCAATAAACAAAATGTCAAAGAATGTAACATAAAATACAGGGATCGAGATAATATTTTCTTTAATAATATAAAACCATAAAAGACCAAATACCATGTCATGTCTCTAATATAATATAAAACTGGTAAGGATATTTCTATAACTCGTCCAGTGAATAAAAACTCTCTTGTAACAGCCACTTTTTTAAATAGTGCAGCAAACGTTTCTATGGAGCAACAGTTTTTTTTTTTTTAACGCTATTTCGAGAATTGGTCCCTTAGTAAAATTTGTTAGTCTACTTAAGTACATTGACCCCCTAAAGTATGACTACAACTTGTGTTGCACGTTGTATACATTTAATTTGACTGCCTCGTAAAAAAATATTTAAACTTACTAAAAAAAACATTTTATTCTGTTGCAGAATACCTTGAATAACCTAAAAACCTATATAAAAGTTTAATATATATTCCAAATAAATAAAATCAAAAGATAATTAAATACACAATTAAATAACATAATGCTTTACAAAGCTACTAGGCCCAAAACGTAGCTAGTAACAACATAATAATCTTGTAACAAATATTATATACAAACACTAATAAATAGTATCATAAATAGGGTGATAACATATATATATTTTTATGCATACACTACATAAAAAACAAATAAGGATCATAATATTGTTATGAATAAGCACTCAAATACTTTATATGTTATTGTCATAAATACTAAACAACTAATACTCAATACTTAATTAATATATAGATATATAATAAATTTTAGAACCTATATTGTTACCTGTGTTGCTGTGCCCTTACTGGGTTTCATGTTGGAACTACTTTATAATTACTGTACATCTTTGTAAACACATGAATGCAATAAAAGTTTTGAGTTTGAGTTTGATAGTAGCAAAATAAAATATTTCAAAGAGCCTTTTTATAAACCCATCCCAAAAGCAAATGTATATAAAAGGTTTACTTGTCCCGCCAGAGTTGCGATGAAAAATTCATAGGTGAATAATCTTCAGTTCACTCGTACCGGCCGAAGCAAACTCTCTGAGGATTATAATCCTGTTCACAGATTTTTATATCAGCGTTAAAGATTTAATGTAACATTCTATTGTTGGTGTATTCGTTCTTCATAATTTATGTTTGATGACGTACTTTTTGGTAACGTTCTCAAAAAAGGACACGCGCTCTAAGCTTGCATAAGGATGATAATTAACCCAAATGAAGCGAAAGAGGTGATCTTAGTGGATCGTATAGCAGTGATAGCCTAGTGGTATGACCGTTGGACTGACAAGTTAAAGGTCGCAAGTTCGAATCCAAGGCACGCACTACTGACTTTTCGAAGTCATGTTTGTATTATAAATTAATTATCATTTGCTTAAAATGGTGAAGAAAAACATCGTGAGGAAACCAACACACCTGAGAGATATTCTCGATGGTGTGTAAAGCCATGTCAGAGACCTACGGGTGGCTTAAACCATGACACTAGGTTGTTCATCAACCACACGGTAAGAAGAAGAAGTGGATCGTAGCAGATGGAATCCAATAGTCTCTGCCTATCCAGAAACAAACATGACTGTATTTTGATTTAAAGTCCGACTGCTCCAGCTAGCATCAACCTAGCCATTTGGAAAAAGCCGTGAACCCCGCATTGTGATAGGTAGTGTTTCTATCTTCTGTCAGAATTGTCAACTGTCGGAATGGTAACAGGTGGAGATTGATAGTCTCTGCATACCGAACGATGAAGAGGCATAAATTTATGTCTGTTATTATAATATATTGAAGTTTGTCGCACGTAAATCTACAAATAATTTTTATTTGCTTCTCTTCTCTCTAAATCATTAATGGCTTAAGTTAAGCTCTCCTTTGTACCTCCTTATTTAGCAGTAGGAATTTATATGGTGTATCATGTGTAAAATGAAGAATAAATATCTTTTGAAAATTTTCAAGTTGTTATGTTATTTATTATATAATTAATGTTATTTAAAATAAAGACTGCAATTGAACATTATACCTATATAGGAACCAAAAAGTTACAGTTATATCCCAAGTGATTATTATTTTACAAGCACAATATACAAATGGTCAATTCTACAAGAATTTAAATATGACAAGAATTAGAAATAAGCATACTTTCGACAAAACAATAGTACATTATACATTAACACGTTCGATGCAGCCAATACTCAAGAATCGCTTATTCCAAGTATTGAACACGCATTTTGAATAATAAAATGTACACATGTACTTAATTATGTTATGGCCGAATATAGGATAAACTTATCTGTTATAGTGCTGCCACCATAATTATAACTTTAAAGTGATTATAACTTGACCTCATTCAAGAAATACCCCTCACTGGTTCAGCATTTGAGAAATTTAATATACCTACCTACATTGTTGTAACATTTTATTTGATTGCCATTTTTCTTACACTATTATCTTGGGATGTCTAGATAAAAGTTGTTTAATTATAATTCATTAAACAACTTTTATCTATTCAAGCGACCACGAATGCTGCAAAGTGTTCGAAACGTCAAAAAAACATACATGCGATTAATCCGGAGTTTTTTTACTATATCTGTTTTTTTTATCACAGATAAGATTTTAGTTTCGGATACCAAAAAAATATATCTCATTTCGAACTATTATTATATATATATAACTATAATAGCAACTGTTTCATACGTCCAATATAACTCGTGGCACCTATGCATTAAAAATATGTCCGCAATAAAAGCGGCTAAGACGTTATTAAAATGCATATCCTATTCCAAAGCACACGACCACGTCTCACGTATAAATCGGGGCGCTCTAATTCTTTCTACACTGGCTGCCACAGAGAATGTACCACCATTTTCAACGCAAGATTTGTAACCGCGAAAATTAGGCGAGTAGAATAAGTGAACGTGTGCTTTAGAATTTATGTGATATTTTTGTTATTTATCCGTCCTGTAGCGGTGAACGGGTTAATTATTGTGTGATACTTTATTTTATCTGGTCTAGGGATTCCTTATATTTATATAAATATAATTGATTATGATGATTATGATTTAGTAAACAATTATTTATTGGCATCGTATTGGCTTCGTGGTGATTTCTCCATTTTTAATCTAGCTGCATGGGTTGAAGCAGGCACAGATAGCACACTACTTTTGAAATGTAGTTAATTAAATACATTATTTTTATTGTAATTAAATATGTGCAGGGGTACCATCCAAGACGTGTACTAAATAATAATTTGTATTTAGTTTGTTTAGGTTACTTATGTTAATTTATATGTGTGTGTGATTTAATGTTGTGTGCGTCAAAATGGCTCGCAAAAATAAAAACTCTTTATTTCTTTATTTTCTTCTTAAATGATTTAATTAGTCACCCACTGTGCAACTCTTACTAGCTATTATATTAGGTACTAGATAAAAGCTTGCACCAAGTTCTAAAGCAAGCCTTCCAAATTACACCACAACCGATATAAACTTGATGCCATAAATATTCTATAATTATGATGATGGGGGTCACCCCATCATCGGTCATAGGTCACTATGGCTGCTTATTTTACAGCACATTTGTAATCTAAAAATACAGTACATGAAATTAGACATTGGCGTCAATTCTAATGTAGCAAACTAAACTAAATTTAAAACATTCCTGTCTTTTACCAAAAGTTACTATACGAGCAAGATGGGACGAATCAAGAGATGTCAAATTTGAATTTAGACACGTCAAATTAAAATCTCCGAACGTTTTTAGGAGGCACAGGTTTAGGTGGCCACTAAAATTAGAGACGTCAAACGTAAATTGTATGGACAACTTAGGTTGACATGATTAAATTTGAATTTGATGTCATCCCGTCCTGCTCTTATATTAATGATTAGTAAAAGACAGCTATGCTCTAAATTTAGTTTAGTTTGCTACATTAGAATTGGCGCCATTGAATGTTTTATTAATGCATCATCATCATCCCCCTGCCCTTATCCCAATTTATTTAGGGTAGACGCAGCATACCTATAGCTGGCATGCTGCTAAAGTTTTGGCTATGTTTTATGACTGGCCGCCTGCCTGACGTCAACCCTCTTTGGGAATGCTGTTGTTGGTAGTAACCGCCACCGATACGGCCTCTGTTTTATTAATTGCCTTATAATATAATATACTATAATATATATAATATATACACATACAGTCAAAATGACGGCTGTAAAACGGTACGTCCTGTATAATACAGCACGTTGTCTACCCTAGATGAAGCCCACACACCCATACATACATACATTTAAAATAATCCAGGAAACCTGCACAATCAATTTGGCACAGATTAAAACGCTATCCAACTCGGATTTGTTTTAACGTATCAGCAATACCGATCAGTGTAAATTTAAATCGGAGATTATGTACGGGACCATTTCCTATTAGCATGTATTGTTCCCTGATCCCTGGTTTTTGTATTGATTAATTCAAGTTTATGGTATCGCCGTGTTAGAGATATCACCCACCATGGTATAATGAATAAGTATGAGTGGGCGGTTTGCCATGGTTCCGGACTTAGATTAGGTAATCCAATACCACCAGCTCCTATTAATTCTTATTTACTAAATTTTGTTGCAGTAAAATTTTGAGTAATAAAAACAAACGCAGCTTGTTATTACAAATTATTATAAGTTAATTTTTAGGTCACAGTCTTTTTATGCACCGATTTTTAATTGTATTCAATGATTTATTTGAACTAAATACTTTTTACTTTGTATTAATAATATTATCAATAGAAGGCGACAAAAGTGCTTAAAAAATAAATAACATAACCAAAAACCAAAACATAATCTGTCCCACTGCAGGGCTAGGACTTCTTTTCAAACAGAGAAATAGAAGAAAAAAAATTACAACATCATTATCTTGTTTTACGGCAAACTACACAATGCTGGTTAGTGCTCATAATGTTTAACAAATTGATTGCAACATCCCGTGTTCAAAATAACTAACTGCCTCGTTGGTTTAGTGGTCCGTAGCGCGACTGCTGAGCACGAAGTCTCGGGTTCGATTCCCGGGTCGGGCAAAGTGTTATTGAGTTTTTCTGTTAGGAAATTCTCAGTAGCAGCCCGGAGTTTGGAAATGTGCCCGGTTGATGGCAATAGGCTCACCACCTATTACATGGGACTTAATAACAGCATTGGTGAAATGTGGGTGTACAATTGTGTACACCTCTGCCTACCCCTTCGGGAAATACAGGCGCGATGCTATGTTATGTTATGTTATGTTATGTGTTCAAAATAATTTGAATCATTACTTACCAGTCAGATATCGAAGATAAACATCCAATAAAACGTAGCGTATGACAAACAACAAAAACACTTCGCCTTACCGCTTCACAACTTTACCAAATTTCCATTTATAATTTTTACATGCCAGTTCTTTGTACAGTCACCGGCAAAAAGATGAACCTTCCCAACCTTCTTTAGAAAAAAACATATTTTTGTTATGATCCTGCAAAATAAACTCAATCATGCAGTAAGAGGGTGACTCTTGCCCTCTGCAGGAAATCAATTTCGTTAAATATTTATCTTATGTTTTATAGAGAGAAATGACGTATATTTTACCAATGTTAGTTTAAGAATGTAAGTTGAATTTGAATTCAAGTGCTTGTAAACATATAGATATTTATTGATCAACAAAAAAAAATTTTCTAATCCTAAAGGATTAGAACTTTTTTTTATTACTGATTGGGTTGGCCACCTCGATCTCGCCTGATGATGTTGCCTGTTGGCCTAGTTGGTAACAAGCGCGTTGAAATGTGGGTCTACAATTGTATACAACTCTCCCCAACCCTTCGGGAAATACAGGCATGATGCTATGTTATGTCAAGAACTTATAAAAAATATTGACAATAATAGTCATTCTGATAATTTCTCAAGTGTTTACATCCCACAAACCCCATATTTTAACAGCAAATCAACAACCAAACTTTAAATTGATAATCATGACGAAACTCGTAACAATTTATGTACTTTTCAATTTTCTCGGCAAACTTGGTCGATTCAAAACATTTCCGATAAAAACAAGGGCCCATTTTTCTTTCACACTCAGCAAAATCGGGCTTTTGAAAAGAAACAAAAACGGATACGAAACTTAATACATATTTTTTGGTACAGCTACCAGAATATGTGTAGATAGATTATGGGTTTTATTTGTTCTATTCAAAAGTTTTGCTCTCACAAAATCTTATTAATAAGGCCATAGAATACATTTGGCTACTAGAACACTTTATGGTCCATGAATGACTAAAACAAAAACTAGTTATCAGTCTTAACTCTTAACGTTCTTTTAAAACAACAACACTTAGGGTTGATTGCACCAACATAACTGAAACCAAAGTTAAAGTTAATTCATACATTTTGAGGAAAAATAATACGGTTGTGAGCAGGAGAGAATACTCCAGGCGCTCCTCTGACTGCTAAGCCACCTCGACCTCTGCTCACTACCGCGAAATGTTCTTCCACAATTTAATACATCTTTTGAAGACGTCATTGCCATCTATTCAGTCCCTTTACAGGAAACAAAACCGACACGACCAACTTAGCAGTTAATACAATGTCGTACAGATGCAATTACCTCAACAAATACAGATAAATCTTTGAAAAGAATTAACGATATAAATTTTTGTGGAAAAAGAATACGGTCGTGAGCAGGATTTGAACCTACGCCTCTCGGGTAAATACTCTAGACGCTATGACCGCTAAGCCTAAAGCTAACATTTATCTGTATTTGTTAAAGTTAAGTTAGTGCACTTTGAACATGTTAGTGTGTGCTTTTGACAAAATTTACATAGAAAAGCTGTCAAAATAATAAAGTAACATAACGTTAACGAGTTATCGTTAACGTTATGTTGGTGCAACCGAGCATTAGATATTTTACTATTTAAAGTCTACTCTCGGTAAGGATGTAATCCTGCCGTCAAATTTGGAACTACAAGCTCAATATTAAGAGGCAGTCCCGTAACGACTCGGTCACCACAACCACATGGGGTTAATTTATCTATCATTATAATATATCATTAAAATCGTGAAAGTATTACCCCTAACTTATTCCGTACCGCTCTATGAAAGTGACATAAAATCTATCAACTTAGCAAAGTTACTGAAACCATAGCTCAGGTATTTCTGGTTATAAATTATGATCGTATAAAAAAAGTAATAGTTATGGAACTTGGAACGCAGGTGGCACTTCACGCCGAACTACGAAAAGTGGAGGAAGTAGAGGAAGTAGCTAGTTTTCCAATTCTTTGTACTAGGTTTTATCGTTAGTATAAAGTTTTATGTATTTATTGGTGTATAGTTTAAAAGTATTTATAGTCCAACTAGAATAATAATAGAGATAAATCTTTGAAAATCATTATTACACGCATAGCGCTCTTTCTTTTCTATAAATCTAAATAAAGTGTTTTGTGGAAAGGAAAATATGATCATATTTCTTTCCACAAAAACTTAAATAAATTATGAATTTTACTCCATATATACTATGTAGTAAAATATTATTATTATTTTGAACTTACAAATTATTCTGAATTTATAAACCTTTCGTGCTTATTTCTAATTTGGTAAGTACTTAACTGAAAGTGATGATAAGAATGATATGAAAGTTATTTAATTCACTTAAGAAATAACGATTTACTTCATTATAATTACTGCACTCTCTCTGTACAATTCGTCACAAACTAAGGCTCAATTTCGCCAACTGAACTTTAATCGTAAGCAACATGTTCTTTCAGTATTTTGATAGCTTTTCTATGTAAGTTCTGTCAAAATGACACAGTAACATCTTGGTTACGATTAAAGTTAAGTTGGTGCAACTGAGCCTAAGACTGAGTTGCACCAACTTAAGTTTAACCGTAACACGCCAGTTATGGTTAAAGTTATGTTGGTGCAACCGATCCTAAGTATGTAAGGTTTTAACCTACAGTTATAAGTCCGATCGAAACCAAAGTACTTACTTAAACTGATAATGCTATGTATGTACATGTATCCTCCTTCTTTTTAAACGACTTCCAAAAAGGAGGAGGTTATCAATTCGGTTGTATTTTTTTTTTATGTTTGTTACCTCAGAACTCCGTCATTTATGAACCGATTTGGAAAATTATTTTTTTATTTGAAACGATTTACTTTCAGATTGGTCCCATTTAAATTTTATGAAAATTAGTTTAGTAGTTTGGTATTTAAATCAAAATAACTGAAAAATAATACGTCGTCGAAGTAAACGAAATTGTGTATTTTGCTTTGTTGTGACTTTCCGGTGGTGTTTACGGTCTCTAGAATAGTTCTAATGAACTGCCTATTTTCCAGCTTCATCATCAGATGATGGTGATGATGATGAAACCGGAAGATAAGCACCGGAAATCCGTCATATTTTTTTGCTATTTAATACTTTTTAATGTAAGACCGCATTCTCAAACATCTCTTTTTACACGAGTGCTCAAAAAACGGAGTGTATATAAGTATGTTTGTATGTAAGTACGTTTGTGAGTTTCTTTACCTATTCCACCATAACTTCTAAATACCTGAACTGATTTCGATATATGGGGTATCGTAAGAATCCTTACACTGTCCCGTGAGTAACATACGCTAGTTTTTTATTTTTTTTTATTAATTTCATCTTGTTTTACGCAGTTTATTACTCTCTTTTGAAATAGCCTCAGATCTAGATTTCCTACTTTGATATGGGTATGTCGCAGATGGATTGTAGAATAAGCTGATGTACAAAACTGCTAGCTGATTTACTCCAGACGCTCTGACCGCTTAAGCCATCTCGACCCCTGCTCGCTACCCCGAATTCTTCTACGACATTTTAATACGTCTTTGGTGACGTAATTGCCATCTATTCAGTTTTTTTTACTAGTTTAGTTTGTGCACAACCTACTCAATCAATATTAATTAACAGATTCTAAAAAGAATAGCTTGTTTTTTTGTTTGATGGCGCTAATGGAACTATCAGTCAGGTTAATTTTTTTCTATTAAATTTGATAACCCAATTCTTGAGGAAGATTATAACACATCACGCTACGACCCTTAAAAGCTGATCAAAAAGAAAAAAAAAGGCGACTAAATCCACAGCTAGTATTACTATACAATTTTGTAAAGTTTATTCTCCTGTACGCCCTAATAAGAAGCTACTAAGAGCAATTTATTCTAACCTATAACATATCCCACAACTATCCCATAGTGGATGGGCAAGTCGCACCGTGCCATTAAGCCCCTATTACTGTCAATAACATCATCCTGGCTGACCATTTGTCACCGGCGGTCGCCACGCCTCTGCCGTGTCCGCGCTTTCTGGATTCTGTGAGAAGATATTTTTTTTAAACTAGTGGAAAGGAATTGTGGGTAGGGACGTTTGGTGTTATGTAAATGATTCTAGTTCATGAAGGTTTTAGGTAAAATATATGTTTAACTTCAATATACCTAAATACCTATTTTCAGTTTATTTCCTATTCCCGGAACATTGAGGGGCGTTAGACCTCTAGACGTCTATAGAAGTCATAACAATAAAATCTCTATGTCTTGTCTAGCGCCTCTCAATAGGTTGGATTACATAAATGTATCTATAATTATATGTTCGCCTGCCTAACTCTAACGGAACATAGCTGATACGCTTGTCTATGGTCTGTGCTACAGTGTCTTAATATGTTCGATTTTGTGTATCTGTGTGTGGGTGTGTGTGTGTGCATGTGAATTATGTCGCTGTAATCGCATTTACGATACAGGAGAAAATTGCGACTCTGAGGAAAATTCCATTATAAAATAAATAATAATCATATATTATAATAATGACGGACTTATAAGTGGTAACACCTTTGTAACAATAGTCATATAATTATTCGTACTAACTTCTAATAAAATCACAGTTCAACTAGGAACTATCTGATATTGGCCCCACAAAAATCGAATAAACTCTATTCTTAGCCCATAACCAAACACCCTATAAATTATACCGCCCCAAAAATAAAAACCTTACTGAAGCAGCCTGCGAGCATCTAAAATATAAACAAGATTACCTCGAAAACAACTTAATATCGTCTTCAAACTTTATGATAAAAATTACGTTATGCCAAAAATACTTGGGTGGCTGACGTGGGGTATGACACTGGCTGACCCACTTCTCAACTAATTCGTTTTGTTAGAAGGTAACATTTTTGAAAAATAAGCTGTTGTTGGGTTGTAAAAAGGTGGAAAGGTGATTGTGACATTCTTGTCTTTTAATTCTGTTGTTTTTGTTCTTGAAAGTGTGTCAGACCTTTAAATTAAATAAATGTAGTTTTTAATGACCGACAAAAATCTAAATAAGAGGAGAATTCCTTGATTTAGTTAGTGCATTTACATTAGAACTAAGAATTTTCCTTTACACGATTTTTTTCTGTCAGTCTTGAACAAATATTATATGTCGCCATATTTTTATTTAGATAAAACCGAAAAATAGAAATAAAATGCTTTTGTTAATTTTAACCATATCAAACAATTAAACGCATAATATTGTGCATAAAAATTGCGTATCTTTTTTATTCTTTTTTAGATTCAAATATTTAGATTTGGTTTTCAAGTTTCCAATTTTACGTTAAATTTATTTCACTTAATAAATCTACTGCTTTGGACAATTGAGATCTTTTGAACGGTGTGTTTGTTGTGCAAAAAAATACATATTGTTTACTAATATGTAACAAAAATAAACGAGCCGAGACTTTGCATTTCTTTCATTTTATGCATTACATTATACATAGTATCACGCCTGTATTCCCCAAAGGGGTAGGCAGAGGTGTACATAGTTGTACACCCACATTTCACCAATGCTGTTATTAAGTTCCATGTTATAGGTGATGAGCCTATTTTTATCTACCGGGCACAATTCCAAACTCCGGGCTGCTATCGAGAATTTCCTAATATAAAAACCCGGGAATCGAACCCAGGACCTCATGCTCAGCAGTCGCGCTTGGGACCACTAGACCAACGAGGCAGTTCTTTCATTTTAACATTTCAAAAGACTACGCAGGAATAAACATAATAACGGTACAGTAAAAACGTCACTTCAAGCAAGTTATCAAAGTATTTACCGAGTCTATGAAGTTCAGTTATAGTCCTCCTTATTATGGTTATAAAAACCAGCTTCTTTCCAACAAAATTGGATGGGAAGATAGCCAGCTGTCGCAACATTTTTCTTTCATTTCACCCCTTAGATAAATATTCAACATTCCACTATAACGTTAGTGCTTCTATAGCTGTAATGTCTAAGAATATTTCTAGGACCATTATAAAAATTTTGCTCATTTGTTTAGTAGTTGCAAGGGCGATTGTCGAGCAGCTGGGTTGGATTCCTGGGTCGGGGGAAGTATAATTGAGTTTTTCTGTTAAGAAATTCTCAGTAGCAGCCCGGAGTTTACCACCTATTATCTACTTAACTACGTATATGGGACTTAATAGCGGTGGTTGGTGAAATGTAGGTGTAAACCTCTATATACACCCTCGAGGAATACAGTTGTGGTGCTTTGTTATTAGTATATTACATAGCTGTAATATTGACGAAATAATCTTCTGTGACTAGGTATGTTTCTAACCTTGTATAATCCACGCTTATATGTATTAAAATTTTAAAAGAAAGTATGTCTATTACCTTTTAATACGGAGCCTATTAAACTGATCCTGACCATTAGCACTCAGAATGGACATATGCGAGATTATGGTAGCTGCTATACAATATCCAAATATACCGACACTTTATACCCTCGACACTGACGAAACTAAAACTACGCACCCTGAAAAACGTCGCCCGATCAGCACTGACAAATGTGCAGCGATATACACAAAAAACAAAGAACAAACGATTATTTAAACACAGCTTTAGGGCAAAAACCCGGCGGAGGCAAGATACGTCTCAGTGAATAAATTGTCGTGGTGGTATATGCGAACGGAAAAAAAAACCCGGAAAAAAACGCACCATATGAGACCGGCACAGAAATACATAGCTGTAATATTGACGAAATAATCTTCTGTGACTAGGTATGTTTCTAACCTTGTATAATCCACGCTTATATGTATTAAAAATGCAAAAGACAGTATGTCGATTACCTTTTAATACGGAGCCTATTAAACTGATCCTGACCATTAGCACTAAGAATGGACACATGCGAGATTCAGGCAGCTGCTATACAATATCCAAATATACCGACACTTTATACCCTCGACACTGACAAAACTAAAACTACGCACCCTGAAAAACGTCGCCCGATCAGCACTGACAAATGTGCAGCGATATACACAAAAAACAAAGAACAAACGATTATTTAAACACAGCTTTAGGGCAAAAACCCGGCGGAGGCAAGATACGTCTCAGTGAATAAATTGTCGTGGTGGTACATGCGAACGGAAAAAAAAACCCGGAAAAAAACGCACCATATGAGACCGGCACAGAAATGGCATTCAAAAATGTCCGTACACATAACGTATGCGATTGTCTGTTGTTTGCCCACACCCACTGGTTAAAAACCCATTTGTGTCTAGATTAAAAAACGGAATTTTAAAACTCCGGGATGGATTGTTTCCGTTGAGCGAGCGTTTTTTTTGGAGGATTTTGTACACAGACGTGGCTTTATTCAGTTAGGGGATCACTGGACACAGCAAACAACGTATTGGACAAAGGGTTTTACCAAATTGTGTGGGTTATTGACTTAATAGTTAAAGTGTATACCCACAGTACTGTTGAAAATTGAAAAAAAAAATCGAATTGTAAATATTTCTATGTTAGCTTAGGCTATGTATATCTTATTGTCAGCCAATGGTTTGGTCGTACACCCACAGTTTATCGATAATAATGTAAGATCTGCTGAGGTCAATAAAGCCGGTTGTCAAACACATTGACTTCAATTCCATTTGATTCCCATACTTTTATCTTGCTAAAAACTTTTCTACAAAAAATATTAAGTAAGCCAAAAAGTCTTCCTATTATAGCGTTTATTTGTCAGCTCATTTCTACTGAAACTTATGTAAACAGAAAGTTTCTTTAACCTAACAATGTAGTCACAACTCTAAAATAACACTCGATATAGTTAGTAAAGATAAGCCGCCTCATAGCTACACCAGAGGCTAGGGCAGATTCCTCGCTACACTGAATTTCCGTGTTAAATTTTGGTATTTGCACAGGAGTATCACAAAACAGGTAAGTCAAAAGGCTCGGTCCTAACAACTTACGACATCCGGTTTCGCATCTTGTACAGTAGCATAGCTTACTTAGTAGCCCGAGCAGCTAAATTATTATTGCATTCGAACTCGATATGTGACAGGCGTCGAGTTCGAATCCAGCAAACACTATAACATTTGATTTTTGTATGATTAGGCGGTGTTTTCTTAAATGACATGATTTTATTTTCTGACATCCACACTAGACACAAATGGAGTCGTCAGCACAGCTATTACATACAATCAAACATATTTTCCATTGGGGTCGGCGGAGACATCGATTTCCACTGCTGAATTCTGACTCACGTCTTTCTCTGCTTCTACTACGTTGACCTCTTCATGCAACGTATTTCCATAAATTTGTCCTAAACAGTATCAGAAAGAAGTTAATTGGATGTTTTTTCTTTTATACGAGTTTAAACAGAATTATGTCAGTTCCAGACTGTGTAGCGTTTAATGTTGGTTCTGCGTTTTTTCTAGACACTGCGCTGGACGCTTCTTTTCAACCCGTACCCATTGGGTGGGATAAATGTAGATTTCCTCTATATCTACTCACCACTCTTTACGTCTTTGGGCTTCCTATTTCCCGAGTTAAATATTTTTGTAGAATGAAAAATACGGTCGCTAGCAAGATCTGAACTGGGCGTCCCTGGTAAATACTACAATTTAAAGTTCGCTAAGCATGCGATGATGCAATTGAAAGATTTATCAGTATTTGTTCCTGTGTAAACACTACTCGGTCCTGTACCACCTTACCTTCTGTTCTAACTTTACATGTAGTGTCAGTACATTCCACCCTCCTGTTATTTAAGCGCGCATTGTTGTTGCAGATTAAAATAAGTGCAAAACGTGTTCCCGCCGCATTAAACTTGGAAGGATTTTTTTTCTACCCGCCTAATTGTGGTTTAATATGGGTTTTGTTATTTGTTTATTATTTGGGCTTTGGATGTAGCTGAAAGCTGTACTCTTAACTATTAAACTGTGCTGAAAATATAAAATATTGTTTATTAGTTACTTGCACTCAAGGTTTTTGGGAATGACTTGGTCATTATCTTTTATGTCTCTTACTTCCTAGTACCTTTATAATATAACCATGCAGTGCTATAGCAGTGCAGTGGAGCAGTGATAGCCTAGTGGTATGACCGTTGAACTGAAAAGTCAAAGGTCGCAAGCTCGAATCCAAGGCACGAACCACTGTCTTTTCTAAGTCATGTGCATATTATAAACTAATTATAAATATTAAATTGAACCGAAGACCTCATGCTCAGCGCTTGGGACCATTAGACCAACGAAGCAGTAGGTGGTAATTATATTAATTATAAATTGCAATAGTGGCACAGTACATTTTGTCCAGTTAGGTTAACAGTCATACTATTGTGCTATCCACATTGTTTGCAGTAATCTTTTATACATACATACAATCACGCCTGTTTCCCATAGGGACAGGCAGAAACTATCGATTTCCACTTGCTTCGATTCCAACACACCTCTTTTGCTTCAGCTATGTTCATTATTCGTACATGCTCGTCGCTAATACATAAAATCCCGTATGGGTTTCCCAAATAGGTACATACAATCAATTTCGGCCACAACCTCCCTACCAACCCATTTTCTTAAAATGACTCCACCAACTGGTGCCAACCTTCAGTTTCATACTCTTCATAACAGTTACAAAATGAAACTGCTCTCTGATATTAAAACCTAGCATTCTACGATATCTAGTACATTTTCTACAAAGTCTACGATATACTGAGATTTTATCGCCTGTAGAAAACGATAGAGTTAAACTAAAGCATTATACTGGATTAGCTAACATTCTAATATCTTTTGTCTGGAGCGTAGTTTCGTTGTATGATATGCGCTGAGACTATTCTGTCGCAATATACGAGGGCACTTCCAGCTAAAGCTTAACGTACAGCGTAGTTTTCATATCGATACAATCTCGCTCTATGACAAGAATCTACGAAGCGAGCACAGGGTTCTGAATGTTCGATTCTTTAGAAACGTTAGATCAACTGGGAACAGTTCCAGACTCCAGGCTGCTTCTGAGAATTTCCTCAATCAATCTTCCTAGCCTTTCCCAATTACATTAGGGTCGGCCAGTCAAACCGGATGCAGCTTAATACCAGTATTTTAAATGGAGCTACTGAATACCTCCACAACCCAGTTCCTGGGTAGGTAGCACGATATCTCGTAGTATGACTGGTTGTCAGACTTTCAGGCATCTGACTACGTGTAACGGTTGTCATAGATCTTCATTTGTCAAACGGGACCCACAGTTTAACGTGTTGTCCGATACACTGAGGGTCTGGATGTGAAATGATGGTCACCTATCCTCAGATCGACTGCGGGAAGTGCAGCTTAACCTCGATCGATCTATGCATGCTAAATAAAAAAAAACTTTCTTCTTTCTTTCTTTCTTCTATGCGGCTGTTAGAGCGAGCCCCTCAGAATTCTTCTTCTTAAGAAAATCTTCATTACACTCATAACGCTAAAACCGTTGAACTAGGTCGGGTGTCCTTACTATGCATGAGTTTTTGTATAATAACTTTCGTGAGACACAAACATATTAATTAATTATTGTTCAACGGTTATTACTCACGTGTATTCTTCGAGATTGCCCGTCTAGTTTCGAACTCGAACGGAGCCTTTATTCATAAGCTGAGCCAGCGCCAATGTCGCGAGTTTAACTGGAGACTATATAAGAGTTAATACAAATTCCATAGCGTTGCCCACATACCTCTTACATCCTCATATTGACATTCCAATACACATTACTCAAATCTCAGTTCTTAACATTTTATCCGACTCTTTCGGAATTCCAGTAAAGTTGCCAAGTTATATTGCAAAAACTGCAACATTTCTTTAAAATATTTGCCCAATTCAAGAATTCAGATGAATATTTTGATTTCCCTTGTACCTAATACATAAGCGACAGCGATATATATCGCTGTAAGATGTTTTATGAAACTATAAAATATACCTAGGTTGATAAAAGGTACACATCTAAACAGCGTCCAATTAAGGATGTTCTTTTCTTATTTTTTTGTATTTATTTGTATAATAAGTAAATGTGAACCAACGCAAGAAATATTAACATGTAACATTTTAATAATTATCAACGTGTTTATACACAATAAAGAAAAAGAGGAAAGGAGTCATTACATTGACAGTCACATTGATTCGTTATTAGTTGTGCGCACTATATCCATAAAACAATGGTTATATTCATATCGAAAATCCACAGACATTCGCAAAAAATATTCTTCCAAAGAGCTACTCCGACGAACTAGTAATTTCTTAGTCTTTTACTGGGGTCAACGAGAGTTTCTTCTTGAAACTGATGGTAAGCGATCAACGCTTCCCATTACCATCCGCAAAACCAGCAGAGTCACTGATGCTTTGAAAAAAGAAAGAAAGAAAGATATACCTATACAGAATAAACAGTAAAACCTAACTAAACTATATAAACAGGTTGTCTATGATTAAAGACTGGACTTCCACCAAAGTTCCACTGATCTTAATCTATGGGTCCTAGGCAGGAATCCAATGTGATCGTAAACATATTTTACAGTTCCAATAAGCGACAACATATATATATATTTTGTTTTCGTTACAAAGTAATTTTGTGCATAGCAACTGTGTGAAAAATGATCGCCACTCACATTTACCAGTTAGGAAAATTACAAATGTTTGACTTTAGCCGTGCTGCTATATTCTTAAAGATAATCTCTACCAGCCATCACTTGTACCAAACGTCTCCGTCTCCGCAGCTAGCGTTAAAACTAGTGGCTCGCTCACTTGCTTAACTTCAGGCGTCATTACGCAGACGTATATCTTTCGAATGAGCCACCCACATTGCTATAATGCGCAAATTACTAGCAGAAGGCCGACTCCTTACATTAAGGAACTTGCATTAGCTGAGTTATGGTGGGATCAGTATTATCGACTTTTACAAGATATTTTTAACGAATTTAGCTAGCAATCAGTACCAATATAATTAAAAAGAACAGTCTACGCGTTTTTTATACTTATTGCTATAACCGCCATTTTGCTCTACAACCTATGTTAGTCGATAAGCATGAAGTGGTTTATTAATGAACGTAGATGAAGCAAAAGAGGTGTTTCAGAGTCATAGTAAGTGGAAATAGATATTCTCCGCTTACTAAAAACGGGAAACAGGCGTGATTGTACGTTTGTTTGTATGATGCTCTACAATCTCCAACTGAAGTGACTTTAGCTATTCTAAATCTATAGCGTGCTAGCTACAGCGTTCCTGACTGGCCTTGTTAACACCAATTGTTCTAAGTAATCCTTCTGTTTCTATCTCTTCCATATTCCGTTTAAATCGTTTAACTTTCAAGATAAAGCGACACTTATCAGTATTTCTTGAGAATTGCCCCACTACACCCATGGGGCCGCAATATATGGCAATGGTGGTTTCAAGAAGAATTTTAAACCCCCTTCACAAAATTATTGTTCTTGTTTCGCTTTTCGACGTAACGATGGTGTGTTCGCTCGTATTTTATGTAACCCCCTTTATTTGGAACAGTTGTGTCAATTAAGTAGTAAGGAATTTCGTGCCGTTTAATTGCCGTTAAATATTGCCCATTGGCGTGCGTTTGGTAAAGACCTCAAAAATAATCAAGATCAGTTCATTTATACAAATTGGTTCCTGGAAATAGAGCCAGTTTTCTAACCTGAAAAAGCTTAGGAAATCCGGAGTTGTTTTAAGAGTTGTGGCCCACTTGCTCAAATAGCGGGGTCGTCGAAACATTCGGCAGACCATAACCTGCCAAGGTTGCAGCAAATGCAGCTATCATCATATCTCGGACTGGAGGACTGTGTCCACACATGAATAATAAAAAGCCTGTTTATTTATTTGAATCACCTCACCACGAATGAACTTTTGTTTAGATTGTGAAGAGATTCTAACCGCTCGACCTTCAATGTGAACTTGGTTTTGTTCCGAATATCCTCTACAGTCTCCTCTGTCTTTGTAGAGTAAGATAGCTGGGACACGTACAGCGTCACTGGCACAGCCGGGACGCTGATGGCTCGGTCCAGTCAGTGCGTACCACATTGATTCCTACAAGTGAACTTTCTCTTCTTCTTCTCAAACTTTATGAAGCTATCCTTGTCGTACTGTGGCAGATCCCTGTGAATAGACTCACGATTCTGCTGCTCTTTTCTGCTTGAATTAGAACGCAACGGGTTTGTTACCGGCAATTACGATAGTATACTTTAAAGGATAAGTAAAGGATTTAAATTTCGTATCTACTCCTAACTAGGTTGGAGAGCTAATGTGTTCTAGTATTACCAGGAATCGCTCAAGTATCAGACACATAATATTCCTCCAATTTCACAACAAAATTTTAAAGAATCATTTTAAGTTAAAACGATTTTTGCCCCATAAAATAAATCCACTTCCCTATTACAATATTTTCCCAACCAACTGCGATGATGAATGTTCTATCCGCCATTTTAATTGTTAGAATAAAATGTGGCGGATAGAAAAGTTCTGCTGAAAATTGGAGGCGGGCATCCTGGCATGATGGATTGAAGTCATCCAGTTGATTGGCGGTTGGGTATTGGGTTTTTTTTTTAGGTATGTGGTTGCCACTGTTGAAATGGAGTTTGAAATGTTGCTATGCTTTTGTGTCGTTAGGTCTTTAATTGGACTGCGATGTTTTGATGAACAAACATTTTATTGGTCAAACGTGTTGTAAAAACTCAAGATTCAAATTTACAGGACTATACGTTTTAAGCCGGGTTACGATAACCGCAAGATAAAAATATTTTGGTCATTGGTCTAGTGATCAAGCGACATTGCTGAGCGTGAGGTCATGGGTTCGATTTCTAGATTGGGCATTACAATTGGATTTTTGGGATAAAAATTCTCAGCTGATGTTTGGAATTGTGCCCGTTCGAAATCATACATGGGACTTAATAATGGCATTGGTGAAATGAGGATCTACAACTGTGCACATCTTTGCCTAGCCCTACAGGAAAGGCTGGCGTATATTTTATAATCTTACCAGAGAAAATGAAAAAAGTCATATTGTCAACACTTGTAATAATACATTACACGTGTTGGCAACACACAGTTATATGTCATTATATTATAATCACACTTTTACCACAGGGTTTACGACAGCCTCTAACGTACATACATACTCAAAAACTATAGTATAATCAAAATTCAGACCTATCCTGTCGTATATAAGAACTATAATCAGTAAAAAATAACCAGCATTATGCTGTCTCGGGTCGCCGGGACAGAACGCTGAGTAGGCAAATGGTCCTTTTTTTTCCTTACATTAACGCGAGCAAGAACTGTGGGAAATGCTAGTAATAATGTGCCATATTTCCAATATAGCTCTACTCCATGATGAGAAGATAGCTTCATGTGACATACGAATCTTATTTCGATACAATTTTTATTGGTATCAAACTTCACGACTCTTTTTGATTGGCTTGTCAGGTTGCCGTTGGAAAATCCACATATCCAAGAGAGCAGTATAATGTAGACATCCCTCATTTTTAGCTTAAACTGAGAAGAACTATCTTAAGTCTTCCTTACCTAATGATGATACAACAACTTTCAGTTCTAGACTAAAACCAAAGAATCGTTATTATACAAATAACCAAAAAATAATAATGAGACGTCAACAAATTCGTTCAATCAACTTTCGGGAAGCGAAACCTTTCGACTTCGGAATTTTCATCAAGAATCGGTTAGGCCTTCAATTTACGATACCGGAAAATAAGTTCATCATTTCAAACACCCCATAACGAATTCTCACCAGCATTCTCTTGGACCATTATTCAAAAATCGTCAATTTAAACCACCCAAAAAAAACCGGAAACAATCAGCTTCGGAATGGAACGATCAACAAATTCGTTCAATCAACTCACGAACGAAACGTCAAAGCGATCGACTTCAGTATTTTCGTCAAAAATCAGTTGTGTCGGATGAATCTCGCAAGGGTCCCGTAATAAATGGATACGGGGCTAAATTCGCTCAAACCCGCTCTGAAAGCTGCACTGGGTTCCGTGGAATAATTTATTAAAAGCCCGTTGCTGCTTTTGTTGAACGCCGTCGCTTAGGGTTGCTGCGTCAGAGATGCGAATATTTTGAGTCGTATTGTGCGGACGTGATTGTTGGCTGATTCAAACATTAGGATCAGGTAGGTACACAAATGATAAATATTTAAAGTAATAATTACTGACACATGCAGGGCTAGGATGTCTTTCGCATTATTCCATGAATTCATGACACTTAAAAAATATGGATGGATTAAATAAAACAGTAATACGCAATAACTACAATTCTCCTTTATTCGAAGTCCAACAACTAACATTTTTTTTTAATATCTAATACTATTCAATTAACAAATGGTCCTACCTCAAACAAAGGTCAAAATTTATTGACTGCCAACCCTACGCGGCCAGCGTGTCACGGAGCATCAATCATGCAAAGATGGCGGGCGGTGGTTGCGTCGGCGACACACCCGTTACGTCACGGTGTCGTCACAATTACACTTTGATCATTACGTTATCGTTATCTTGTAATAAGGACCTTTTTTAGTGTAATTTGTGGTGTTAACGAGAGTAACCAGGATCACAACGACAGATCAGATAGAACCCTTTGGCTCGAAAAACAAATGTCCGAGTACGTTTCAAATCGATGCATCAAAATTATATTTTCGAGCATTGTTTCTTGCCGCTAAGAACGCGGCTTAAAGAATGGAAGAAAAAAATATTAGGTTTTAAAGATTAACGCTAGTTTCCGACTGCATTGTAACTAAGATCATTCGTCTCAACTTTATATTTATTTTTATTTCTATTTATGTGAAATAAAGATTCAATAATTCAATCATTATTAAAAGCTCAACAGCATAGATAACAAACAGTAGCTTGATAGCAAATCAAAGTCCAGAAAGAAGCATTTCTTCCGAATTGTTTAACAAGCATTTTATTCGTTCCCATAATCCTCTCCACTTCAACAGATAATAATTTTCCAAGTATTTATTTACACAAATCATGCTCGAGCACACATTTACAAACGCACTTGACTCACATATGTCATGTTCTTGTGTACAAAGGCATAGAAAATATGAAAGATGTTTTTCCCCCGTTAGGGGAGCTAACTCGATTTTGAAACTCATTCAATTGAGCCGCTCTCGAACGCTCAGCTTACGGAAAATATTTCGTACTTTAATACATTCAAAATTATTCATTGTGTACTGAGAGATGTTTTTATAAACATGCTCGTTCTTTGGGAAAATTTATTTGGAGTTTTTGGGGTCAGTGTTACTTCACTGACTACCACTCCATTGAATGTCTTCCTGCATCATACACTAAAATCACACATTTACGACTACATCGAGTGGAGTACATTTAAAAAAAACATATACTTACGTAGTTTTACTAAGTATTATCAGTCTCGAGTTATAATTTTTTTGTCGAAAAAAAGCGGGATTCGAACCTGCACCGCACGGTTAAATACTCCAGACGCTCTGACAGCTAAGCCATCTCGACCTCTGCTCACTACCAAGAATTCTTCTTCCAAGTTTTAATAAGTCTTGGTGACGTCATTGCCACCTATTGAGTCCCTTTACGGGAAACAACAAATTTATAACTTCAGAGTGTGAGATTTATCTGTATTATCAGTCTCCCTTCTGCAAATAAACTGAATTTTTAGGGATCATAGAACATACGCTATCTATAATTAATCATTTCATAGTTACAAAACATTAATTATATTACAAACAAATTTCCCTTTACAGAAACTAAAAACACGACAAATTTTTAGAAATATGTTACTGCAGGCAAATCCATTTTATTTAAAATTGAATTACTTAGGTCATTTAGCTAGATTGTACTATAACAGGTAAAAGATCCTAGTTTCTCCACAAAGCTTTTTTCTGTTTTTTGGAAGTTTTTACTTTAGTCTTAAGCCCTGACAGGACACGGTAGCCTCATCGTACCCTAAACCCCCTTGTTTACCTGTTATTCCTGCATTCTATATATTAAACTGCAGCCTGTGGTGGTCTCAGTATAAGGCTGATACGTACAGAGTACGAACGACCAAGATTGATTGATTACTACCATAGGTATAGAATATATTTGTATATTCTAAGTTTGATTACCTCCTTGAAATAGAAGAAAGAAGATAGAAAACATAGTTGCTATCTGCTTGTTGATGATTATATTCATAAATCAAAAAGCAATTCATTTTATTTATTGTTTATCACGGGTATATGTTGCAAGTCATACAATAAAGCCACGCTTAAATATAGCAATGACGGGTGGGCATTTTAGGGGCGCCATTACAATGTCGTCCTTCAAAAATCACAAATATGCTAAAAAGTTATAAATTTTAGTGGAAAAAAAAATGGTCGTGAGCAGGATTCGAACCTGCGCTTCCCGGATAAATACTCCAGCCGTTCTGACCGTTAAGCTATCTTGACCTCTACTCACTACCGCGAATTCTTCTTCCAAATTTTAATACATCTCTTGGTCCTCACCAAGAGATGTATTAAAATTTGGAATTTCATTTATTCATTGCCATCTATTCATTCCCTTTACATGAATCCGAACAAACCGTACAAAGATGCTATGTCTATTTTGTTTTTTTTTTTTTTTGTTTTGTTTATTATCTTTAGTATTTACAAAAACGTCTCATGTCACATGGGTAGACAAAACCTTTTTTTTTCTACCTACTAAAAACTTCGCGGTCCTACTTTTACCTTTACCACCTCTACCAAGGTCCCCGATTCACAGCAGTAGCATTCACCGACCTGTAACCTACATACACAATTTATAAGGGCGAGTTTATGCTTTATCCTAACATACTCCGAAGAGCAGCGAAACTAATTCAACAACACAAAGCTAAACTATGTTCTAAATCAAGTGAGCAGCCACATTACACATGGCGGTGCTATAACAACTGTCATAAACATATTTCCCGCTAATGTTCCGGCCGAATGAAACCCATGTATCCTTGGGTTTATGTATAAATATATTGTGTACCTATCGCCCTTACTATTTGTGCAGCATGACAAGTAAAGGTTTTGTGTTTGCAGTATTGAAATTTTGTTGTGGGTGTGGTACCTGCTTCATTTTTCATTTAAGATGTTTATACCCATGTCACATACATACATACCTATCTTCTTATTTTTTATTACATTCTTAATATATGGTATGACGAAGATGGACTGTAGCATCCGCTGCTTTACAAAACTGATAGCTGTTTAACAAAACGTTTTATAAAACAGCTGAACAACGCACAGCTGGATTTCCATTGCTATACGTTTAACAAAACTGTTACCCACGTTTAGACGTAATGTAAAATAATATATCTACGGTCAGACAGATTTATTTATTGTATAGATATATTAAATGCACAGTCACCACTCAAGTAAAAGAAAGGATACTGTATTCTGAATCAGAAACAATTACCCATCAAGCCCAAAACCAATGCAGGGCGAGGGTTTCTTCTTATACACAGAAGGGCACAAGCATTGATCACCACGGTTGCTCACTGCGGGTTGGCGATTTTAGACGATTAAGTCAAAATTTCCTCACAATGTATTCTTTCACCATATGTTTGAAATGTCTTATGGGGTCTTGGCTAAGTAATAGCTGCACTGATCGATCGGTCGAAGTTAAGCTGTGCTTGCCGCGATCGGTCTGTGAATCGGTGACCATCATTTCATACCGAGACCCCTCCGTGCCTCGGAGAGTACGTTAACCCGTCGGTCCTGGTCGTCAAATTAAGATCTATGACAGCCGTTACGGTTAGTCAGATGCCTGAACGTCTGACAACTAGTCATACCACGAGATATCGTGTTACCCAGTAACTGGGTTGTGGAGGTCAAATAGCCAGTCGGTCCTTGAAAAATATTGGTATTAAGCTTCATCTGGTTTAACTGGAAGGCGACCTCAATGTAATTGTGAAAAGGCTAGGCAAAAGTACATATGGCATTCAAAAAGTCACAGTGGTACATGCCAGGTTCAAAACCTCAAGCTGTGGCTCAAAAGGCGGGCTCGCAACCACTCGGCCACCACATTATTATTTTCAGGGAACAATATGTTTCTATAATACACCAAGGGTGACGTTTAAAAAAATCCTCAACGTAAAATTCATTATGAACATCCATAATTCTCGAGCTCTGAACCTTTTACATATAACATAAAAAGGATGACAACAACATAATTATCACTTAACCTAAATACGTGTACACCTTGCACAGCAGCCGTCACCGGATATTACCCGCACTATAGTACCACACAGGTGTAAAGGGAACTAAAGTGATTTTATAAACTTTGTCACTTCTGTGTCATGTCGACAAGTGGGACACAGAAAAGATACAGAAGGCTCACTCCAAACAGATCTCCTTATGGTTGACGGACAAACTAGTGTCAGAGTTTAAACCACCCCTAGGTTTCTGACTTAGTTTTACACAACATTGAGAACATCGGTGTTCGAGCTTGGGTCAGCCGCACCTTCACTTACTAGAAAATAAATAATATGCCTAATAACATTATGCAACTTAAAATTAGACCAAAAAAATATTGCCCAAATGATAGTTATGCCTATCTTACGCAAATTATGTCAAAGCATTGTTAAGCCATTAAAAGTTATGCCTAAATCGTTATTCCAAAGTATAAGAAATTGAAAAATATGCAAATAAAAGGGATCTCTACATTGACAACGAAAAACCCAGGTGGTTATGCTAGTGCGAATTTAAAACCTGCTTAGGTTTAACCTTCTGAACTTTAGTCTCACTTTCTAGGTTAGGTAGGGAGCGCAGTTAATAGTGCTTCTAATATAATCCCGGGTTTTGAACTTGGTCGGGATATTATAATGTCAGTTGCAACGCTTCCATTGTGCTTTCATGTAAGTTTTGGCCAAAGTTGGGTATTGTCAGGTACACTAGATAGAATTGGGTAGGTAAATATTAATTCTAATATGTTGGGTTAAATATTATGTAATGGATGTTGTTATAGTTGATGTAGAAACGATATAAAGAATACAGTGCCATATCCTTCATTCCAGAGGCCTGAATACTGCAAATTTAAATAAATAATCCTTCAATATATTATAATAACACACATAAATTCATGCCTCTTCCCCACTGGATATGCAGAGACTATCGATCTCCACCTGTTACCATTCTGATAGTTGACAATTCTGACAGAAGATAGAAACACTGCTTATCATAAAGCGTGGTTCACGGCCTTGTCCAAATGGCTAGGTTTGTGGTTAATTGCATTTGCCTTTTGCATATTTATTAAGATAAGATAAAAAGATTGAGCTGCCTCGTTGTTCTATTGGTCCCGAGCGCGACTGCTGAGCATGAGGTCTCGGGTTCGATTCCGGGTTCGGACAAAGCGTTATCGAGTTTTTCTGTAAGGAAATTCTTAGTAGCAGCCCGGAGTTGAATTGTGCCCGATTGATGGCAATAGGCTGTCCACCTATTACATGGGACTTAGTAACAGCATTGTTGAAATTTGGGTGTACAACTATGTACACCTCTGCCAACCCCTTCGGGGAACATAGGCGTGATGCTATGTTATGTTATGTAATGTGTCATCCAAGCGCCACCCCATTGAGTTTCATTTGCATTGTGACTGAATTGGTAGTCTGCAAAAACTTCATTGACATCTCTAATGAGAACTGTAATTTTTCACCAGAAATGGCATTTGAATGGTAGATCAGAAGACCACTGGTTTTATTTATCTAGCAGTATACCGAATGCCTTAAATCATTCCATCAACACAGTACTTATCGATACTCAATCGAAGTATTGGTAAATCATACTTATGCCCCAGAAGTTGAAATAATGACTTAAATTCTACCTGAAAACATTCTACTTGACTGCTCAACCTTCTTTTATTAAATTTTTCACCTTTCTTACTGACGTTTCACTTTACGCCCCTTCCTTACAGATCAACCCCTCATTGGAATTAAACTGGAACAAGTGACACTTCAAAATTGAACCATGTCGGAAATTTTGTGAGCGTTTCAAAAGCATTTCTTTCATCTTCGAGGCATTTTGCTTCAATGTTCTTGCTTAAAAATGTCTGTCAGAGGCATTCTTTGAAGAATACTGGTTCTAATACAGGATGGAATGCAAATGGTTAAAAAAAAATGTTTTTTGATTCTCCCAATGTAATTAAAAAATTATAGACGCAACTAAATTAATAAAATAAGGCGTAGTTGTTCAGTTTAATTGGTACAAGCTCAGCCTATAGGTACAGGAATACCTAAAATTTTCAAGTGGGTGGATGGTCAAATCCAGAACTATAAGAAAAATCGGTACTACTATATTTTGATTTGTATTTTATTTTATCAAAATCAACGAGTTCGATTCCTGGTTAGGAATATTGATATTTCAAAAATCCAATGATCCAGTTTTAGTTTACATCAAAACCTTTTGAGTATTTTTTACTATTCATTACTAGTTTCGGATTTGGCTATCCACGCCCTCTTTAAAAATTTACCCCGTATAAACAAACTTACATACATAAAGAAAAATGTAACAAACCTGCTCCAAAAACACAATTCCAAATAAACGCGACGTTTCAATTACCCAGAGCAGCACAATAGGTACGTATATTCCAACTCGAAATACCAACTTTATAAATTCAAAAAGTAAATTCCATTTAGCGCAGTCCGACACTCGAGAGGAGCGGAGCGGCGCGAGCGGAGCGCTCTCTGTTACGTCTAATTACATACGTTATGTGTTCACTGACGACTCTGGATCGCACTTCATTTCCCTGGTGGTAGCCTGCTTAGCAGTTTTGCCGCTAAAATAGCTGCATATGTAACTCATTTCAAGTGAATTTTGGCAGGAAATGCCAGTGTTGAACAGTCCAAGTGCAATTGGTTTTTAAATGCCTTGTCTGCTTAATTTAGACATCACACCTGTTTAGAATAGTGTTGTGCACCTATATATCACGTGTCCATGTAGAAGGGTGAGTATATTGCCATCTACCAGGCAAGATTCTAAACTCACAGCTGTTACTGAATATTTCCTGCTAGGTTAAGCCAATAAAACTTTGCCGCTTGCGATCTGGGTCAGGAACAGGGACGCATTAGGACATACAATAAGCTCATCACTTATTACAAGGATTAATGTAATGTGGGTGTACAATTGTATAACCCCCTTTGGGGAATACAGGCTTGATGCTATGCTGTGTTAGAAATTATAGTGTATAGAGATTTTACTTTATCAATTTAAAAAGGTAATATTCTGATGCTTGAGCTTACTGTTAACATCAGCCGAGCAATCGAACTTATACGCTACTAAATCAAATAATTTTAAATATCAAAAAATTTCGTAGATACGCTAGAGATCTTTATTCACAGGTTGCTTACTTAAGCTCCACTTTCGAGACTTAATCCTGCACATGCGCCGCCCGGCTGGCCTGGCGTGAATAATCCGGCCTGTTGCCACGGTCCGGCTTGAGCCATTACTCCTCCTTTTCTCTACCCTCCATGCGAGGAAAGGAACAAATGAGGTTTACCTATATGCATATTGAATATATCACAGTGATTCGCATTATCACCCTTAATAAAGTTGTATATTCACAACTAACGAATGACGAAGTTAGAGAAAGCGAATGAGTTGTTTGCCAATGTAATAATCGTATTTGTTTTTTGATAGACTGCCTCGATGGTCTAGTGGTTCCAAGCATGAGGGTTCGGGTTCGATTCGCGGGTCGGGCAAAGTGGTATTGAAATTTTCTCTTAGTAAATACTCAGTACCGCCCCGGAGTTTGAAATTGTGCCTGGTAGATGGCAATAAATAGGCTCATAATATTAACAGCATTGGTCAAATATGGGTGTACAACTGTGGATACCTCTGCCTAGCTCCTTCGGGGAATACAGGCGTGATGCTATGTTATGTTATGTTTTTTGATATATTTTTTTCTCTTTTATTGTGCCTGAATTTGTTGATTGAAAAAAAAAAATTGAACAGAAATATAAAATTATTTCTCTCTTTCTTTTAATTAGATCAATTGATTATATTACTGCTTTTCATATTTTCACCTTTACTAAATTGTAATACGTATGTCAATTATCAAAGAGAGATGCAGTGCGAATAAAAACGACGGCATGTTTAAATATCCACATAATACAAGGGAAACACATGCCGAATGTCATAACTACTACTTATTGTGGAAAATAAACCGTTATACCAATACGAATAGGTAGAAACCACTTAAGGTCATGGAAAACTAAAGGTGACATGGTGACATGCTATGATAGTGAAAAGCTATGAAACTCATATAAAAGTTGTACGTATGAGCCTTACGCCTTTGACTTGTGCCGCATTCAAACAAATAACACAAATAAAAATAAAATATCACACAGAAAAAGCAATTTATTTTACAAATTGTTACGACATCAGCAGGTACACCGTGTCACGAAAGACCCCGAAGGCATACCATAAATTAAATTCTATTGCCCAACTGTACAAAGTTAGCGAAAAACGTTACGTCACAAATTGCTCTTTTAAAATCGTCGAATAACCAAAAATCCAGGAATTCCGTTCGCCAACTCCAACTTAGGAAATAGATCCATTTCTTTTTGTAACTTAATCACAAAGAAGTTTGCCAACTTTAAAAGTTTGCGCAACTTGGTCTCGGTATACGCGTAAAATAAAAATAAAATCGTTTTGGAGACACTGTATAAAAAGTTTTGTTCCCGAGACTGTTGTTTAAATACCCAGCTAGAATGTATTTTTTTTAACTATACGCTTTTGTGACTATAGAGTTCTGAACACAGCGGCGCGTAACTTCTAAAATCTAGTTTTAAGATCTAAACGATCTGGCGAAAATGTGTATATTGTAGTTTCATGGGGAACGTAGAGTACACTTTATTGCATTTAGTATGCCAATTTTCCAGCAAACGAGAATACTGTTTATTTTTGTTGAAACTATAGTGTTACGCTTTTAACCATGTGGTGCGTTTTGAAACACAGCAATGGCTTCCAAAAGTTGGTGACAATACACGATATGGCCAAACTTTTATGGCCAACATTATGGAATGCATAACGGCCAACTTTCAGGAAGCCAATTTCCATCAAAACTTTGGAATCACTAAGATTTAGATGGACTTTAAAATAGAAAGTTGGTCTGAGTTGAAACCTCATTTTAGACAAACTTGCAACTTCAAAGGATCTCACTACTTTTTACGACCTCTGGCAATAAGAAATGGGATCAGGCTTATTAAAAAATGCGTCGTTTTAACTGTTATTTTTTAGGGGATTGCGTATTCTAAATATCATGTACGTACATACCTATATAGCACTTTCTATACATAATTATTCTCTGGCATAGGTATGATCAACAGCTTGAATATAATTATCGGTGTGAAAGAAGACAGTCAAAGTTTTCTATAGTTATGAAATGTATCGCAGTAAAACCCCCTATTCCATAACTACATCTCGCCGAACTTAACAGTCTCTAAAATTGAATCTGAACCACTACTTCAAAGTACTGCACAATAATTCAGTGAAATCTCGCAATAGTAGCAATAAACGTGTACATTTGAATCGCCTTAACGTCCGCGTCGGGTAGTTTGTTAATATTTGATCGCGCCGTGTCTCGTTGCACCACGGGGATCATTTATCGCTCGGTCACCGCACCGAGCGGACGTCTTGCGGTCGTTGTAAGCGTTTATTGCGGCAGTAAGATCTTTCGAAGGTAAGCTGTTCGGAAATGATATTTGATCATTGTTTGGACACAGTTTTCTTTTTAACTTACTACAAAAAGGAGACAATTATATTTACAATTATTTTGTATTATAGTTATTTGGATAAATTCAAGGGTTCAAGTGACTTAAATTTCAACCTATCGAGCTACAAGATACAAGCCTTTTTTTACAGAATTGTCACAAAACCTGTGTGGTAGTCATATAATGGGTTGGATGGGTGAATTTTTAACGTAGCAGCTTGGCTCCTTGTGCCTAAAGCAATTTGAGAACCTTTTTTTTTTCCCCACTTTATTTTCTTTCGTGTTGTACAACAAACACGTAGTCAGTCTTAACAAGTAATCATTAGTTGCAAAATAATACGCATTTCATATATTATAGGTTTTAGCAAAGCACTCATTTGAGACAGTAATTAGACAGTCTGATAGGCATGATGATTGATGCATACAGCCTTAATTGCCGAGCACGGAAGGCGATAATTACTTTATCACCGGTTCGCCACGCAGCCGCGCAATTTCGACTGCTTAATGAGATTAAATAACGTTTAATGATAGGTTTTCATGAAAATGTATTGGAAATAATGTGTAGTTGGGGGACTTTAATTTGGGTTAATTTTAGAGATATGTGTGAGACGGTTTGGTTAACCGCAAAGAATATGCGCAGGGGTTTGAAGTTGCGATGAGGGGGAGACATTCTGGCGAGTGAAGGTTCCAATAATTTTGAAAATAAGCTGTTATGCAGAGTTATTTTAGAAATACTAATAACGAGGCCTAGAACATGTGCTCAAACGCACAAAAAACTCACGTTAATGGAAAAATTACTTCTAAAAATTGAACTTAAAACTTCTCTTTAAATTAAATAGTTTCTTTACGACGTAATAAACTGTGCGGGATTATTATTAGTATTTCAATTATACTTCTGTTACTTTCAAACATATTTTAATTTATTGTTATTTTGATGATTTCATAATAGCTTATAATGTTCACTCATTTGTAACTAAAATCTACCTGCGTAAACATTTGTAGTTCAGAATTAAAACTGAAGTTGATAATCCAGGGTGGACAGAGGTGTACTACCAAACGCCCAGTCGATAACACAATTAGGTCCTCACGGTAAGGGGTAAATCTGCTACAGTCGAGGACAGTTTCAACCACGGTTTTTCGAATGGGAAAACTCAATTACTTATGTTCGGTCTGGTGAACGAAATTCTTCACCCTAAAACGTTAGTGTCGGAGAATAGTATTCGGTCAACTATTAAATTACTGGTTAACACTTCCTCACTAAATACGGTTTAAATTAGTGAAAAAATCTTGCAGATATTTTTTTCATAACCTAGCCTCACGCCTGAATTCCCGAAGGGAAGGTGGATGTACTTTCACATTTCATTAATACCATTATTGAGGCCCATGTAAGTAGATGCTAGCATTTGACACCTACCGAGCTCAGTTTCAAACACACTGTGCAGCTACTGAGAATTTCCTAGTGGAAACCTCAATATCACTTTGGCCGATCAGGGAATCTCAGGACCTCTCGTTCAGAAGCCACGCTATCGACCACTAAACTTGTGTTATGATGCTGTTTTTTGTCGCCCTTATTGGTATCCGACAGCGATGTGCAGTAAAAAGTGTCAATAACACGAGCGATATATAGTTATGTGTCAGCCATCGAAACGCAATGTATCTAAAGTATCTGCAAATGTAACTGTAAAAAAAAATCCCACAACTATTAAGAAGAAAAACGATTTATTCTAGCATACACAAGACAACATTGAACAAAATAAATACAGAATATAAGAAAATAATATGACATATGCATTACATTTACTATTCAAATAATAAAAACAACACAAGACAAAATTTATTTTTTTTACACAAATCAGCAACCCAACTATCACAATAACTTCAAAAGCATTTAAAACCGCGTAAACAAATAGTAGCTAAAATTCACATTTCACCAAAAACTATCAAAGGACCAACTTCTGTCCGAAGCGAAGCGTTACTTCCGAAGCGTTGCGTTACTTCCGTACCGAAGGACGGCATCAAACGTTCTCAAGTCCAGCGGAAAATTTCACAATTCACAGTTGAAATCTTTAAGAAGTGATGCGATGCAGAAAATTGGTACGGGTTTCGGTTTTACTTCAGCGAACCGGTTGGGGTATTTGGTACGAGACTATGTTGAGTAAAATGTCGGAGTAATATTGTAATACAAATTAGTAAATTTTCTGGGTACATGACTTGATATTTGATGGAACTGAAGAGAACTCAGAAATTATTTTGAAATATCAGTCTGAAGACCGTATTTCGGAGAATTACTATAAGATTTGTAATGTAAAGTAAAATTCCCTTGCGCCTTTCTACATGACACATTTCATAATGTTTTCACTCATAATTCGTTTCAGTACATATTAACTAACTAGCTGTGCCCGCGACTCCGTTCTTTTTTTTTTTTTTTTATGGAGTAGGGGGCAACCGAGCAGACGGCTCGCCTGATGGTAAGCGATTACCGCCGCCCATGGACACCCGCAACCCCAGAGGAGTCGCGAGTGCGTTGCCGACCTTTTAAAGGGTTTGGGCCTCCGGTACCCTCACTCACTCGGCGAAACACAACGCAAGCGTTGTTTCACGCCGGTTTTCTGTGAGGCCGTGGTATCAATCCGGTCGAACCGGCCCATTCGTGCCGAAGCGTGGCTCTCCCACGGTGAATTGTTAATTTACGACATCCACGTTCGCGTGGATGTCGTAAATTAACACCATGCCATTTAAAAACGTAAATTCATAATAATTAAAAATGTTGATACTCAGCCCAATGCAAAGCAGCTACTGAGGACTAAGCTATGTAGTTTTTACGTAAACAAACATTTTAGAATCTATTCTTCTCTGATTATATATTAAATCAAAACACCATAATCATAGTACCATGTTAGTTAAAGATGTCGTTACGTGTATCTCCATTACGATTGTTATGATACGTTTATCTTGAACTCTTCAAATTCAAATATGTTTGGACAAAATAAACCGTTTATTACGAAACAAAAAATGTATAATTCTCCGAATTACGCACAATATGTTTGTGTCAAAGTTATCCACATTAGTTTTGTACCTTTTAGGTGATGCTCGCACAAATAAATGTCAAACAGACATACAGACAAACTGACAAAATATTTAAAAAATGGTGGAAATGGGTTCTGTTGGCTTCCATTTACTAACCGGACAACTTTTTTTAGAAATCTCTTTAATGTACTGAAACTCCATCTCCACAGATTTATTATAAGTATAGATAGGTACCACAAACACGACAATAATTTGTAATCGTAATATTTTTCAAAGCAGTACCTATTGAATCTTAGCACTAGTGATCTAATATTTCTAAAAGATAGCAACATAAATCCTATACAAATAACTGAACCTCCAAATATCAAACATTAACAGCCAAACATGCAATTCCACTAAGAGGTCCCAAGAAACCTTCAATATTCGATTTCCACTCTATAATATCCTCTGAAACATGACGTTACTTTGATTTGATGCATCAATGGATGCCTTAACATGCCATTTGAAGTCAAAGCTCATAAGTTTGCAAGCAAGACTTCCTTTTGGACGCTTTCAAGCAAGAAATTGGTCGACATGAACCGATATTTAGTTTACTATGAAATTGGAATTTGAATTAGAGTCTTGTTTGGTATCGTGAGCGGTCTATTGAGTTGTATGATGTGCACATTATCAATCATTTTTATATCATCCGTTAACTTTCTTAGTTATTATTATATTATTATTACGACCCTAAAGTGTCCCATTGCTGGGCAAACTTCAACTTCCTTGGAAAATAGTCTGTAAGTAGATAACAGGATTCTCCTGCCAAACGTGGTTTAGTTTTGCCAGTGCTTATATTAATATCGATCCTTGACGGTTTGACAAACAGTGGGTCAATGCTGTGAGAATTGGTTCCAATACTCACAGCAATAACAAAAGAGAAACAAGTGAAAATGGTTTTAACTTTGATTATTTAATTAATACTCGTAGGATTTCACAATACTAAAAACCTCCCACAAATACACGAAACACACAAACAGAATTGATTTATGTTCACAGTTTACAGAATCAATTAGTTACCCCTCGCAAGTTGAACATACGTCCAAACTTTGAAGACATTTCAACAAGATACGAAGGCGAGACCCAAAGTCAAAACTCATATAAACACTCCATTAGACCCAGATACGGAGCATACGTCAATAAAATTGACATTACTCCTCAAAAGGGCCTGTCAGAATCTGACCCAGATGTGTCATAATATTGAGCTATAAATACACATTGTCCAAATTATTGCGACCCCCCAATATCTCCTTGCTAAATGAACAGATAAGGAATTGAGAGGCCAAGTTAAGTGGTGGTGTGTGCGTGATACACTATTATGTCGATTTAAGTGGTGATATTTGACCCCGGGCAGTGTGACACGCAATGCCTAGTGTTTAAGTCATAAAATATTGCGTTGATGGAATTATACATAAACCGTCAACCTCAAAAATTTCGTCGACATTAAAAAAATAAATCTGTTTCGTAATTTCCGGATTGTCTTAGACAGCATCGTAAGCATTTTGCATATATTAATTTTAATATCTAGAATCAATATTAAAATATAATTTTAACTAATTAAACGAAAGCTATGCGAAAAATCACTACATTCAGGACCCTAATGATATCTTGATGATCAACAAAATTAAATGCGTTGACTTATTTGTGACTTGGCACGAAAATTCCAATAAGATTAAAGTTATAATATTAAATGGAAAAAGAAATCTAAGCATGCGTTAATGCTTTTCAAAGATGTATCTTTAATTCTAATAAGGCTTTTAAAAATTACTATGTGTAGTTTGTTTATGCTTCAACGTCCCCAGACACTTTATCCTTAACTTATAATTTATCTTTATAACGCGTTAGGGCAAATATTTACTGCGAAATATTATAACTTCACCCTCGTCTATCTCTCTATCTGTCCATCCACTTAAACCAGCTTAGATTATAAAAGATGGTCCATGACATTATTAAAATCACTTACATATTTATCAAGTACCTAACATAAAATAAAAAGTACTGGGTGGATAAACATATGCGATACGAAGTTTCAAAACAGTACCTAAGCTTCAGAAATTGATGTTGTCTACTGAAATGCAATGGAAATCTCTCACATAATTTACCGACCCCACATTTTCTAACAAAACAAACATTAATATTTTTCGAAGCGAAGTTATCACGACAATATTTTGAAAATACAAAATAATGCGGTAGCTCTGAATTTCCTTTGAAAAGCTAAAAGCTCGGTTCGAATTTGATTTATTGCATATTCGCGAGGTCTCCTTTGACAGTCGCGTGCGCTCACAATCTCAATGCACACACAATTTTATTTGCCTCTTCGTTACCGAGTCTAAATTTTGTTTCTATACAGAAAATAAAGGATACTGGATTTGATTGTACATAGTGGTAAATTGGGAAAGCATCAACTGAGTTATTGCGTTTGTACCTACTCGTATCTACGTATTAACTGGTTTTTAGTATTGGCAACATCCAAAAACAATATTTCTCCGTAATAAATCCTTCTTATAGCGATAGAGGATCCTTAAGTAGGACATCGCTTTAATGACCTCGTTGGTAGCTTAATTACTTACTTCTGATGATACTGATAAGTCTGCAAACTGATTTTGGTCTCGACGCCTACGGCTCCTTGAACTCTGTAGATTTAGGTAGTTGTCGTTGGTGTGCTCTCATGTTACTGCAACTGTCGGAGTTATCTCTTAAATAAAGGTGTAGCTTTCCCTGTAAGACTTAAGATACTCGTATCATGGTGGTATGCAAATATTTTAAGCCCAGTTCAAGCTCCAACAAACGCTTTCGTATAATTAAATCAGAAATTGACAATACAGGTATCAGGAATACCGAATGCTATACTCGCGACAACCTAAGAAGTCCTTTTGAGTGCATTTTTTCAATATAAAGTTAAACTTGAGGTTTACGAATGATACTCGTCGTGATAGTGTATGGGTAACATAGTAATTATTTATCGTAATGAATTAGATTTTTCAATTTCTTACCTAGACGTTCATACAAAGGTAAAATGAGAAACGTCAAATCGGACTTCTTAGATTGTCGGGAGCTTAATAATATGTTTTCGGTAATTGTGTACATCCTTTGTTAGAGAGACTTACTATGATAAATTAAACGGAGTTTGTACATGGTACACATTTCAAACACAATGTACCTAACACAATTTTCTTTGACCTGAGTTGTAAGACAATAAATCATCACACATTGCTAAATGTTGTACACAACTGTGAGAATATTAACCAGATTACGATTAACATTCTGACTAATCTCACTAGCAAGACGGATGTTATGACAATTATCACTAAGGATATAACTAGCCGTAACGATAGTGTCATATGCTTAGTCTAAATCGTACCCTAAACGATAATGTAAAGCCACATCTATTCAAATATGAGATCTAAGTACTGAATGGATTCAGAAGCGATTTTCACAATGATGTAGATATTTATTTTAGTTCACACCAGTTATTTTAAACGAGTCATCAGATGGGAATGTGCACCCACGAGTTTTGTTAAAAGCCGGCGCCACTGACCTGGATGAGGCTTGCACAGGAGCGTGGAGGCTGACAAAATCAGAGAGAGGCCTATGATGATCAATCAGTAACTCTATAAGCAGATGTCTTGGGAGGTTGATGTCTTGGGGGTTGATGTCTTGGGAGGTTGATGTCTTGGGAGGTTGATGTCTTGCGAGTGTGCCATTTTTCATTTGCATAATGATTAGGTACCTACTCACCGTTTAATTTTCAAGAGTGGATTTATAATTAATTTCTTCTCTTTCGTCTCTCTTTTTACAATTCTAATTGAACTGTATTCATGATTATCAAGTCGCACAACTTTATAATTATAGGAATTCGATACTAAAATTTATATGCGAGCACCCAGCATACATAAAAGGGATTGCCCGTCGTCACACCGAAATAAACCTTTCAAATACAATCTAACTCGTGTCTTACGGACATATATCACGGCTATAACATTTTGCAAGTAGCATACACCCTTTCACGAGCCGATTCCGCCCCCCGCCTCAGAAACCGCACGAATACTCGCTCTTACATAACAATAATACCTTTTCTACAGCCTCCCTGATAAATAGCTGGATATACCAACTTATATTTTGCAACCTACACCACGTGGTTCAATAAAGTACTTATCTTGAGACAGCGCCATCTAGCGGGTGGTGGTGAAATTACGTAGGGAACGAGTTCCCTAAAATTGTTCGGGTTGCTGTGGAGCTCTGCCGAGGCGCCATTTCAGTAATAGATTGCAAATGTGGCTAAGAGATGGCGTTGCTAGTCGCGTTTCTAAACTTCCTTGTATGTTGTGTCTTCGTTTTTAAACAAGGTTTTAATATTAATTTTTTCTTTGTTGCAGCTCTCAGAGCTCGAGCAGCGAGTCCTGGAAGCCGAGGGCAGAGCAGAGGAAGCGGAAGATAAGGTAAATATTATTTATTGTAAGCACATAAGGACCACTTCAGTTTTCGGGGAATGTGTCTTATCATTCACGTTATCTAAAAATTGCAGATTCAAGTTTATGGTGTCCAAATAAACAACAGACAAAGCAATCTAAATCCTACAAACGAGACTCATTCAATCACGCACAAATACTAAATCCTTTTCAAATACTGCCTTCAGTTTTCCAATAAAAGCGGATTTTTTCCCGCCAACAGATTCCCCCACGCGCATAGGATGTGCAAGTCAGTATGGTCAGCAAAAAGGTTTCATTAGTCCCGGGTACTGGCAGCTTTTGTTTGACGAAACCTTCGTCACTGTTTAGGATGCCATTAGAGTATTTGGATTAATAAAGTTTGCTAAAGGAATCGGGATTTAGCGTTAATTGTTTTTAGTGATTTATTGTAGCGTGTACCGACTAAACTAAAATAAGATTATTGTTGACTTTTACTAACAGTTTTAAGGGACGTTATAATAAAATTTAAGATACTGATCTGAAATTTCATTTAGAAAGTTTCAACTAAAATTTCAGAATTTTCTTAGTAATATTTAGTTGGCACAATTTTAAGTGCTCACTAAAATTGTAAAGGCGTCGAATTTGATGTATTTTATTTCATGCGCGTCTCGCCCAAAATGTAAAAGATAGCAATAAACTAATTTAAATTTATTCGGCCTAAGCTAAATTCGATACTATTATGTAATATAATTAATTATAGGTAGAGTGATACATTCGTTCCTAATCTCCACCATAGATTGAAATTCAATATGATAGCGAAGCCCTATGACTAGTCTTAATTTTAAAGCACCTCCATATTAAAATAGAAACCGTAAAAATATCTGTCTACCCAACACAAAGGAGCATCAATAACCTAATTGTATGTCTGTTGTATGGTTCAAACCCAATAAAATAGGCACAAGCATGACTTGGAGATCTGTTTCGAGGCAGTGATAGCATAACCTAATCTTATTACCATTGGACTGATAAGTCAAACGTTCGAACCAAGGTACGTACGTAATCATTTGTGTATTATAAAATCACTTGCTTATAATTGTGAAGCAAAATATCGCGAGGAAACTAGCCTGAGAGATGTTCACGTGTGTAAACCTAAGATCGTGTAAGAGGTGTACGCACGGTTTGAACTCTGATAATACATCAGATCAGTTCATCACCCGCATGTTTCAAAATTAAGGCCTGTTTTCTTTTAAAATGACTTCCATTATACTTTATGAACGTACTTTTCAGTGACCAAAAAAATCGATAGGTAAATGGGCGCACGTCAGTTTAAATGTGGAGGATTTAATTAAATGTCGCAGGAGCGTCTATAAATTAATTAATATTGGAGTTCGGACGGACGCGTTACGAGCGAATCTGACTGTAATTACTTTTGGATTAATAAAATTAATGGATTATTTATGAACTTCACATTAATGGTCGACACTTCATTTAATTTTTTATATTTTGTAAGTTATTTGTGGTACCTTTAGTAGCTTACCTATAAACTTTATGATTAACTAGTTCATTGTATGTACAATAGAACGTGTTATGAAAAACTTTCAAAGCAAACGATATGTTATGGGTCCAAATATGTCGTAAAAAACTAAAAAAAAAACGCATCGCAGCTATGTAATCCTAACAATGGAGAATTATCGCTACACAGCTAATCCACGTAATAATTATAATACTTTAGGTGTACATATTATTACGAAATTCTTAAGACGAGGAAGAAGACATTGAAGCTAGAGTACCCTATCTTTCAACCTTTCGGCGATGTCTATGGCACATAACATAAAATTTCATACGGCACTAATCTTGACCAAGCAGCTTCCAAACTCCAAATAAAAATAAATCTTCACACCATAAAAATACGGGTTTCTTTCATGTTACAGTTATTTCTGCTTCTTTTTCTTGGGGCTAATATGAAATGTTTAAATGACGTCATTTTATGTAACAAGTGAACGGCCACGTCATAAAGACCCCTATTTCGGAACATTTGTTGGAATACATGCTGACAACTGAGGAGTGGGGGTTCACGGGATTATGTGGGGGACGAATACTGAGTACTGTGAGCATCGTAGATCGTAGCGATGGAAGTGATGATTTTATTGAATGTAGGGTAGTGTTGTTTTCGTTTATGAGATGGAAACTTTGTTTACGGAAATGTTTTGTGAGAAGTGTAAGACACACTTTCGCTAGAGTTATGCCAGAATGTGTTAAAAAAAAATAGGTTTTTATGTTCTCTAAAGTAGTAAATTTTTGTGGAAACAGGATTTGAACCTGCGTCTCGCAGATATTCCTTCTGAAGTATTCATCCAGTAGGCGCAGGTTCAAATCCGACTCACGACCGTATTCTTTTTCCACAAAAATTTACAACTTTAGAGTTCGCTAAGCATGCGTTAATGCTTTTCAAAGATTTATCTGTAATAATAGGTTTTGATAAAATAAAGACCTTATACCATGTATGAGAAAATCCAAGCCTTATTTTTTTAAACTCGTTACTCAGGATTCCTAAAGAGTTAACAAAGCGCACTGAAAGAAAATAATTATTAAGAATAGTTGTATCGTAGTTACTAAATCGTTATAACCGTTAAGAGACAAATCGCTTATACATTCGTTTACAACACTTGTGAAATTATTTACAAACAATTGGCATTAATACATTTTTGCTGACGGTACCCTAGTATGAGAGCTTTGTACACAAGTGAGTACAGATCGGCGTGGGGAATGGACGCTATTGATTTTCACAATTGCAGGATTATGACTCACCGACGCTGTTTGTTTTATATTTTTACATGCGAAGCTTTTAATTAATTCGGGATTTAAAAATTTAAAAGAGATCTTTTTTTGCGATAAAATTGTAACGGTTGGGCTTAATAACGATGGTTAGAACGATGTTTAAATTTCGAACGATCATGGAAAAACAAACATGAAAACAGCCAGTAATCGAGACGAGGTAGAAAAAAAGGGGCATTTCCCCAACTTGAGCTACATATTAAAGATAAATATTTGAAAAGCATTAACGCATGGCGTTTTTTCCATTTAATATTATAACTTTAGGCTACATAATTAGAATAATGGAATAGCAAATTTACAGTGATACCTGACTTGAAAAGATCTTAATTTCATAAGAAAACATCTCCTGTTATGAAAATCAGTACCTACATATCGCAAGAACATATTAATTACTATGTGTACTTACATGAATTGGGTTTTAGTGGTGTTATTTTTATTATATTTGACTTTATTTCAACAACAAATATTATCTCTTATAAATCTAAAATGATAGAAACATTCATTTATTGTCATTAATCAAATGATAAGGTCCCAATACAGGCCCTTGGGGAACGCCTGACATTATAACTTTTAGATAGTTTAGATAGTGTTTTGAATGAAACGTTATACATTAATTGTAAAGTGGTAAGCGTTTTTTAAACAATTACGATATCGTGAGATGGATGATCACAATTTACATCCTCATTCTATAATTGGGCCTAATTCAAGATGAAATTAAACTCTAGTTTTTTCATTTTCAGTGTTTATAGCGCCACCGCTTTGACATTCAGTACAGCTGTATCAAAATTTTAAAACTAAATACATATAAGGAAATATACAAAAAAAACTGATTTGTGCACCAATCGAAATAAAATAATTACATTCGCCTTCGAACCCTTCAATCTTATACAAAAGATCGAGCGTAGTATAGTTAGCAATCCATCAATGAACTTTCAAGGGTGTCCAACATCTGTCGTTGCATACAAAACTATTGCATCGTGTGTTATTAAGTTGATGTAATAATACTTTGTAATACTAGTGTACTAGGTTTAGTCACTGCGCGTCCGTGGTAACAATTTTACATTGACAGCAATTTTATCTAGTAGTAGTAAGCACGGTTTTCTTGTTACTACGGACTGATAAATACAGTCTTGATAAATATCTTCTTCAGAGTCCATTGCAAACTGTAGTCGATACATGAATCGCAAGAAGTATTTTATCGGAGTGTCACCAGTCTTCGGAAGGTACATTAGGTCGGTTGAACCTGACATTGTTCATTAAGATCAGTTGCTTAATCAAGCCAGAGGCTTACGAAAGGCTTCACATCTGCGATATTAGGTTCGCTCCTCGACATAAAAGAAAAATATAAATAGACTTTAGAAACTCCTCCTGTTTTCGTCGGTTGAAGAATCTAATAAGAAAATGTCTAAGACTGTGTCTAAGATATGTGTATGTGTGTCAAATATGAGCCTCCTCAAACACTGGCACAATGAACGATCATAAGGGAATAACCCCTTTATCATAAATTCATTCGACGTCATAAAATGCTGCACAACAATTTATATCACCGTAAAACCATGTCAACAACTCAAGCTTACTGCAGGCACGTGATCACAATTCTGAGGGCGAACTTCCTGAACGACGGGAGTCAAGGGACTGTTACGTTCAGAACGGCTTCAAGCGACATTTTATCGTCCCAATACCTAAGATTGCACAGTTGTACGTGATAAAACATAAATTACTATACGTACATTGTCTTTTGATCGGCTCTTACTGATTTATATCGATTGTCTTGAGAAAGTGTGGCTGTAGTTTCGCTATTTTATTGTTGGCCGGCGTTGTTTGTGATGTGGAAAAGGGAATGAAGTTACTGCATTGGTGATTATGATCATTAGTCAGTGTTTGAACAGCATATATGCAAAATTAAAAGGCACTAAACTTAATTAAATATCATAGTTACCGACTAATAATAAATGTAAAAGTAACTCTTTAACTAACTTAAAATAATATCTATGAAACAATTACTAATCATTGAGGTAATTTGGCCATCTAGTCCATAAAAAATAGTGCTAGAGCTTTTGATATTTAGCTTAACTTCTGATGATTGATGCTTAACTTGATTATAAAAGCCAACTCTTTTGTAGAACTTACTTTAAATATCTTCTATAGCAAAAAGTAATTTTTGAACTAGTCTGTCTTTTAGGGACGCTTCCAATTAACTGCGATGTGGAAGAATATTGAAATATATAAAAAGTAAGGCTTTTTATAAATAAAATAAATAAAACTAGGTAAATTTTAGTTACGCATTTTTATTTATTTCACTATGGAAAAAATCTATTAGTTACTTTGTAACAAACGATAAATACAAAAAGTTAAGACTTGAATTTCCAGATACATAAAAGTCAATTCAACACACGCAGTGCAAAATTAAATACTACGATTACATCTCTGATTGATAAGAAAAAAAATCGATACATCAATAGAAGAAGCTGTCGTGTTGTAATTGTAACCTTCTATCACTAATTAGTAAGCTTGTAACGCAGAAAAGATCTACTAAAGTTATCAAATTTAACATTCTATTATATTTTTTAATTTTACGAGTAAAGAATGAGTTCATATAATAATCATATTTGACTTTAATAAAATTGCGTAAAGAGACATAAATTATGATTAAAAAAAATCTTATCATATAAACAAATTTACATAACTTCACTTAGGTATCTACTTGAGATCACTTACAACATTAAGGAGACACATTAATATGTATAGTGAAAATAAAAGAACGAAGTGAAGTTATTAATGTATTTCGAAACCCATTTTTCTATCAGTGTATTTGGCATTATCAGTATTTGATCCTTTAACCCGCAAGTGACTTAGACATCACACTTTTTTATTTTCCAATAAGAGAGACAAGATTGTATGGCTTGCGAACGTGATAAAAGGTATATTCCTGTTCCATTTTATTTCCTTTTGCTGAGGTTATTTTTTTTTTCTAAGACTGTCTGTAATTTATTCTTTCGCTTCAATAGCTTGTACTGCTTCTTGCTGGGGTACTGGCAATCAAAAGTTGTTCCTAAAACACCCTAGCTCTCTCAAGCATTACGTAATTTATCGTTATTACCCTCTAAATTGTTTTTTTTTGGCCCTGCATATTCGTAATATATAACTTTTCTCTTCACGTTAATTAAGCCTTAATAAATACCGTCACCTATTTCAGGTTGATATTTACCCATTCCAGTTTTGAAGTAATACTCGTAATTTACAGATCATAATTCTTCAGAAAAAACGAATGCATTTAATACGAGGGCTGAAATTCTTGTTAAGACTTTAAATCCTCGGAGAATTGCGCAATTTATTACCGAATAAACCTTTAGCGTGAGAATCATCAAACGAATTCAATACAAATCTCTATACTTACACAAAACATGAACTATGACATAATAACCCTACCGATAGCCACCCCATGCGGTCCGCACCCTAATAACATTGCCTTTTTAACTTGAACCCGTATCAATTAATATTATACTTTATATCACCGCCGTAAAATACATATTGATATACAACATACATATCAATTCTATAGGACTTTTTTTATATCGAAAGTCTGGCTCTGGCAACAATAGAAAAGTCTTCAATGGCGACCCTTTCGCGCATGCGTACTTTATGCAACCAACTTCACTACAATACACCAAGCCACGGTACTCCACAACTTCGTCCCGTTACCTGTATATACATCATAACAATTTCTCCTAATTTTAACAGTTTAATATTACACTAAACGTAAATTAAATCCGTCTTGAAACCGCGACTCGAAAGTCAGCGTCTTAGTTATAAGACACAGTGATCGTCTTTCAGTAACGCGCGCGTTAACGTTACGATTGCGTATAGAAAATACTTTTGATCAATAGGAGCTCTTTATTAATTTATTTGTGTTCTGGATAAGAAAGCACCGGTTTTCGCTGCTGAAATGTGTTCTGGTATATCGTATTAATTGTGATAAATACGTATCCAAGCCTAAGTGTAACAACGAACATAATTTAAGCTTTACTGTGTATTTTAAGTTAAAGTGTTTATTTTCAAAGTCAAGCGTCAATTTTGATAGGAACTTAGTGTTTTGTCGGGTTTTTGATAGTGTTAATATGTCGAAACCCAATACGTTGAAGGCTCACAGACTGAGTGCAGAATTTGCAGAGAAACGTGCACAGAATTTGAAGAAAACAGATCCATCGAATTCATAGCAACCACCCGTGAGTACCGCATGTTGTTGTCATTTCAATCGATTCTTTAATAGTTTATTTTGCTATTCATGCGATTTTTTATTTTATTTTAATAATCAAGTATGAATCGCCAGTCATTTATTAACATTAATAAATAGGTACTAATTTAAGTTGACTCTGCATTACTTATCTACTATTTTGTTTTTTTTTTTTACTACTACTATCGGTCATAAAAAGTTGATACAATGTGTATACAAATATGAGTACCTAGATATTCTAACCACTTAAACAAATTAGAAATCGGGTATCGATTGTTCTTCAATTTATAATGAGGTAGAGCCTACCTACATTTCGACCAATTAGCCGATTAGATAAAAAAAAATTGGACCAATGCTTTCATTTATTCATGTTTAGATAACTATTCTTGTATTTGATTCTTTACATACGTGTCTCATGTTAGACAGGAAATGCTAAAAAGCCTGCTGAAAATATTGTTTGAGTAATTGTAGATTTATTGGTATATGCATAATTACATTTGGATCTTATTATAAATATCGTTTCTTGTTGCGTACAAAACTAGCAAAAACGTGAAATAAAAAGGGTCAGTTGTAAGCAATAGTATGCCAAGCACATGATGTCTACAATTCAACATGGCTGCCACTCAGCTGTTCGGTATTGTACGCATGCGCGTTGGGTTTCCCGCCATCTTTGAACTTTGCCCTACTATGGCAGACGCCAGTAAAATGCTGCTTGAGGAATGTAATAAAAATCATCAGGATTCACTTGGAATTTCGTATTCAGAATGGAATGTAATGGAGTAATTATAGAAAATTTTACCTTGAAAGTGTTTAAACCTGCATTTTCAGATTAATTTAAATATAATTTTACATAATTATGTAACATGATTGAATGACTGGGACATTACATATTTTAAAAAAAATGCACTCCCTAATCCTGCGAATCAAGCAAGCGTTTTCACCAATCAAGAAAAGGGCACTTTTATCTGGTGAAATTTTCTTCGTGAAACTCTCTTAATATTATTTCCTTAATTAAATTAAATAAAACCTCTTTATAGGTGGCACAACACATAAAGCTCTTGATAAGCTCCTAAAATTCTGTACTAATGTAAAGTACGAAACGAAAGTAACTTCGTCTCTCTGTTTGTATGTTATGTTTACACACCTAAACCACTGAATCATAATAATCATAATCATTTATTTGCCAGTATTCAATTTTCATGAATTTTCGTATATAGATAGATTGGATCTTAGAGAAGGAAATAGGCTACGTTTTGTCACGCAGACGAAGTTGCAGACACGAGCAAGCACTATTATAAAGCTAAATGTACAAACAAAAAATTTATCAGAATTGGCCGATAATTTCGCTTTAATTGTCCATTTTAAAATGGTCTTAACTATTGAATTGTTAGTAAACATTTAGAGATCACCTCATTTTTGTAACAAGTACATTGCCTGTCTGCGCATAACTAAGTAGATATGCTAATTATTCGTTAAAACACGCAGAATTTAAGTCACGCAATGTCACCAGGTTTTTTGGGAGTCCTTACCAAATGTTTAGCCCTTTTATGTAAAAGAATAACAGTTGATAAAGTTAACGAATGCGATAAAAATATTGTAATAATGGAATGAGAAACGGCCATTAGCCGAGTGTTTTTATTCCATTCACGGTTTTTATACAATATTTCCCTACAATTATACTAACAGGGGCTTAAACGAAATTAGGTTAAATGCTGGAGCAGTAAGCATTGGTAAAATAACGGCTTAGAAGTAAGAGAAACGGTTGTTTCTAATGTAGGTCTGGATGCCGTACCTTTTAATTTCGGTATCTTAAAACCTACAGATATTCTCCCAAATAAAGTAGCTTAATAATACCCAATTTTACACTCGTAATATTAGAGGATACGCCATATACACAACAATTAACGTTTATTTTAAATACCCCATACTGTCTATCTCATCACAAAAAGGAAAACCCATATAGAACCTATTGTGGGTAGGAATTATAGCCAATCCATCTATGCCAGACGTATCTATTGTGGAAAACAATGGTAGCGGCACAGCTAAGTGGTATTGGAAAAAGTCGAATGCGGAAAAGTCGAGAATACCCATTTGCTTTTATTGGTTGTGTTGTATTAAATCGAATTATGGTTTAAAAGTTTTTCTTATGAGGGTAGAACTTCACTATTGTTCTTTTGGGAAAATTCAGCAAACAAGACTAAGTTGCTATAGAAATAATAAGTAAAACATGTAAATTATTTAGAAGTTAGCAAAGATACATTACAGTAACTGTGTAATTACTTGGTAACGATTTCTACATATAATTAAAAATAATCTCGTAATTGAATAGAATAGTTCAGAAAGTGGTGATCTTTAATCCGTCACTACGGGTACTTTATTTTATTTATTAGGAGCAGAAAACAGTCATATGTAACAGATCAACAGCGAAAAGTATATCTTAAATTAACAATTAACATTAATAAACATATAACCCACACGATTGTCCAAGAATTAATCATAAGGGTAAAAAGAGTAAAGGAAACAGAATATTAAGAGTCGACGTATCGACTCGTTTAAAAGGAATAAAAATGCAACTGTTTATAACTTCAGCTAAGTAGATTTTTTTAACTGTTAGATAAAGGAAATATATCATGATCCATAAAATGTTTGTTATAAATCTCAACGAGGCGACGGAGAGGTGCTCGTGCCCGTGCTCGTGTGAAAAAGTCGAGGCACGCGCACGCCTCGTCGGATAACAGTTCTGATTACTGTATAACATAATTTATTTTTTAAGTCAGTGCAATCAAATCTATTGTTACATACGCCATGCAGCATCATGAAGACTAGGACTAACTACGTAATATCTTTGGATCTTACCGGCGCACTAATTTACGCTGAGTACTGTTCTTTAAGAGGATTGACAAATATTATTCATAGTAATAATATCCATTTTTTTATAAGTCAACAGCAAATATCACATAGGAAAACTCTTGACTGAACCCTAAGTCAATTAAGTAATGAGTCGAAAGATAAAGTTCAGGGACTTGTTTTACATAAAGACCCAAATAAACCTTACTCAAAATGTCGTCCTACGAAATACAGATTTTTATGTCTTTAAAGATAGTCCCACTGATTTTCATGTCTTTTAGGTAGTCATACCAGCTTCGGATACTCGGTATTCATATATAATTATTATAAGTAAAACCATGGAACTTGACCATAAATACCAATATCGAGAAAGCGTTCGGCGGATGCGTTGATAAACCTAAGTAGCGTTACTTATATTGATATGCTTAATAGGTAGTTTAACTCATAAACTCACAAGCAACTCGTATACGCGAAAACCATAACTTCAGACCATAGTAGTTGCAAACGACCATGAGTCACGCTGTGCAATAACCCCACCCAGACGTGGCATTGTGGATCAGTTGCTAGATTAGTCGGCAGAACTTAGCCTCGAAGAAGTGTTGGAAGAACGAGAAATGATCTAGATATTTGGCTATATAGCTTACAAATCTAATCGAAGTGGTGGCTTTGATTTTATACCGGCTGGAAAGCATTCGCACCAAAATCTAGGCTTTAATTTTAAAGATTAGCGTTAATTGAACAAGTCTTTGTCTGGAGTTTCTATATTAATGGAGTCATTTGTTAGTTTTACGAACTTTGGTGGTGCGAATATTACAGCTGTTTACTTTCTTCGCTAACTAGTATTTCCAGAAACTTAGGACTAATACTACAAAATATTTTAAATCAATCGAAGACAAATCACAAAGAGAATCCGTCGTTGTCAAACTGTCATGTACATCATATATTTCCTACAAGCGATGCTCAAAGGTTGAACAAAGAAGGTTGTAGGTGCGTTTGCGGAAGTGATCCCCAGTGACATAATGTGTCTCCTCCCGATACGCCGAATTGCTCCTTTGAGCCTGTAAGAGTTTGTTAGGGTATGTTTCGCGTGACTGGGTCAGCAGGACACCGTGTTTGCTTGATAACAACAACAAACAATTTAACTGCTGCAAATCATATTTAATTTAATTGAAAAGTCAATTTTAAGAAATTATAACTAGACGAGTGTTTGATCCATGAACCTGCAGCATTTAATAAACAATCTAGTAAAAATAATGGATCTAATGAAAAAATCTAACCTTGCCTATGTTTAATCCACCCACATAATCCATACATGAATAAAGTTGTCTATGATAGAGTTTCATAGACAACACAGAATAACATAGCATAAACCTTTATACGCCCGATCTATTTACATCATCCTGGAAATTGCATTACACCATCCACGAAGCATAAAGTGGAGCCGATAAAGCTTCTACACAGAGCTTTATAGCGGACATTTTGATACAAGCACTAACTTTTAAGGTTGAGGGACACTGAAGTACACCGATATTACCAAAGTTAGACATTTTGGGAACTGGTCCCGTTTTTAGAATATTAGACAAAAGTTCTGTAATGTATTCGAATCCATATTTAGGGTTACAGAGTCCGACTTTTAGAGGGGAAAATTGTGATGAAGATGAGCCAAATCCTAATCTACCCTTTACTTTGTTTTCACTACACAATGAAAATTCGGCAAGTTCTTATAGATTTACTTAGTGAATGCTGTTATTTATAGTCTTCTTTCTAAGGGTGGCTTTAATATGAAAACTACAGATATGGTGTTAGGTTTCGATTATATGACACATAGAAAAAAATTTTTTTTTTTGTCGCGAATTTTATTAAGGCATTCTGATACGTATCCTCTCTCAGTAACTTCCTAACCACGAATCTCTTTTACTTGTTAAGCCTTGTGCGTCTTTAGTTTCCAATAGAAAATTTTAGGTTTACTCTTACTCCATGTATTGTCCATAACAACCGTTTGGATATTCTGTGAGATGCTATAAATGTGTTTGAATCTAATAAATAAATAATTTCGAAAATTCTCACGCAACGGTTTGGATCCTCGTTCATGATACGCACTGCCCATGAATGGAACTCCCTGCCGTCTTTCCTGAGAATTATGACTTAGTTTGCGTAGATTCAAAGCTAGAGTGAATAGATTTCTTTTGGATCTACGTGCTCCATCCTCGGCCACACCGTCGTTTCCATCATACGAGCTAGTGGCAAAACAAATAAACTTTTTTTTTAATAATTTGTATTATTGTATTTTACTACTAAACATAACGTTATCTCATCTAAAGTAACGGCACAAGACCCTAGGTTCCTTGTACACCAATATACCCAGTCTCGAGAATATTCATTGGATTTTCAATTACTTTACTGAATACAAAAGAAGTTTCTACTATTCTACTTTAATCTTCTAAAACGCTAGGATCTAAACTATTCCTGTGCTACTGTGCAATATCCGTAGAGGAACATTATTCATAGAGTTTACCCATTACCCATTATCTATGGCCTTATCCTGTGCTAACATAATGCATATGCATTAGAAATGGCACCCACAGTCACATGGATATTAATGAATGGTTTATTATCTATCTTTGGTATTGGTTTTTTGGTATTCTAAAGGAAGCCTCAACTTGTATAAGCTACTTAACAGTAAAATGACATTAGAAATATAAGCGTAAGTTTTATTTAATAATTAATTTTATTCAATCCGAGACTGTCTCTTATCTTGTACATTTTTTTTGGTGTCGTTTCTTTCTGTTTTGCCCTCCGTTGCTTATTTTTTTATAAATATGGTGCATTAATGTACTCTCCCAAGTTAATATGCAATTCATTACATTGCGCATATATCAATTGGGAGCATATAGATGTATCGATATTTTGTACAGAACCTTCTGACGCATAGGGTTGTCTACGGCATTTTATTTTAAACTTGAGGCTAAGGTAGACACCTGCTGAACCTAATCCTTTTAAAGAGAAAAAATCATTTGAAACCATTTTAATTTGGAATACAATAAAATTTTTATTTAAGTGCAAGAACTGAAAACAGCCGTCCATCGGAAACAAGCGCATTATGCAGTCAAGATTCCAACAAAACTTTTATGTTTCCGTCTCCATATTTCAGCAAATAAACGAATCTGTTTCCCACCATATCTTCATAGCTTCATATTTATAGCCATAATCTCGATACAGTCATAAAATATTTATCTGAAAATTCCTATTGTGTTGAAGATCTGCAGCCCTAAGATGGAAATCTCCATAATTCATGAGTCTGCATGGTATGACGCATTGCGCATTTACATAGATTTCCAAACACCCAGCCATCGGCCACAGCTGCTGGCGTAATACATTTTTTATTATTTTCTCTTTTACTGAAAATAGTTTTTGCATTAAAAGAGGTTCTAAACCGATCCGAGTTCTTGTACCTTCTTGGAATATTTTCTGGTTCGATTTGAAAATGGAATAATAATGTCATCTTCGTGGTAACATACACTATACGTCGTATAGTATGGTATTGGTCTATGAGGTGGGTTATATGGATTATGTTCACAATTGATGTTGGATAGACTGGAACATCATCATCATCATCATCCCCCTCCCTTATCCCAATTTATTTGGGGTCGGCGCAAGATACCTATATCTGGCATGCTGCTAAAGTTTTGGCAATGTTTTATGACCGGCCGCCTGCCTGACGTCAACGCTCTTAGGGAATGCTGTTATTGGTGGCGACCGCCACCGATACAGTCTCCTTCTATCTAGCTATGCCATACCAAATGTTATCCATGCGCCAGGTTCTGATGTTATCCTAATATTACACTCCACTAACCGGGCTAGATAGACTGGAACGATAGCATATATTTTATCTTATTGCATAAGTACCTAACATCTTGTACTTCACGTCTTCTGATAAAGATCCGATCTTGATCTGGTTCCTAAAAATGCTTAGGTACTTGCATGGGGTAGGACTTGATACATTGTTTACTAGTAATTTCTCAAGTACATTTTTCGGGATTGCCTAACTAGTTTCCAACAATTAATTTCGATAATTAATATGATTCTCTCACGAAAGTTATAATACAAAAAATATAGGTAGATAGGTAGTTTTAAAATTAATTTGCGTATGTTATTATTTTAAAACTGCCTCGTTGGTCTATTAGTGTTCTCAAGCGCGACTGCTGTCGGAATTTTATATTATTGAATTTTTCTGTTAAGAATTTCTTAGTAGCAGCCCGGAGTTTGTGCCCGGTATATGGCAACAGGCTCACCACCTATAAAAATGGGACTAAATACCAGCATTGGTGAAATGTGAGCAACTGTGTACTGTAAACCCCTACATTACCTTTAAGGAATACAGTTATGATATGAAAAAATATACCGGTGTTCTTAACCAAGAGATCGCGGGTTATAGTTCTGCTCGCGATCCAAATTTCTGACAACAAAAAACCTTAGATGTCGCATCACAGTCATGCGTTATAAAAAAATATATTTTACGTTTTTAATTTTGCCTATCAATTCTATCGTATCGGACTGAATTTTCTATGCTTGTAGGTATCAAGTTACTGAGGGATTCGTAACAAACTCTGTACAACCGTCAATTACCTGGTTTCCCTGACAAGGGTTAAGGTAAAGTTGTGATGATAGCTTGGCAGGTTGGAAACAAATACGTAGGTACATGATGTGGGATTTAAAGGCATATCTGGATGGTTTTACTTTTTGGGTTACGTAACCAAAGGGCACCTGGGTCATTCTTCAAGTTGAAGTCCTTGCGTCATTTTCCTCGCTTTAATATTTTTATGAAAATAACTTCAATATGTTATAATTTTCATTAATATAAGTTCATGGATATACAATCAGCTTGAATTAATGAAAATTTTATTATTTTGAAGTTAGTTTCATAAAATTATTAAAGCGAGGAAAATGACGCAAAGGATCCAATTCGAAGAATGACCCACCTACGGGAACCGATTATGAAGTCTATAGGTACTGTCTATTACAGGTTGCATCTTTTACCCGTAATAGGCAATAAGCAGTTTACAACTTCGCACTTCATGTTGTTCCATGTATTATATCAATTATTGATAAAATATACAAAACGACGAAAAAATGCATTTTTTCCTCACGTGCGAGCATTAATACACACAATAGCCAAAATTGGCGTGATTGTAGTGGATCCCTAAATAAATAAATAAAATAATCAAACTAGGTATCATGTTTTCGGTTCTACGGAACCCTAACAAGTCGTATTCGAAATGAAATTTAGTTCGTATTTTATATATAAATATATAATATAAATATATATATATATAAATATATATATATAAAATACGTTATACGTTCATATTTTATATATATATATATACTGGGTATTTATAAAATGATTTTTGGCTGAAGCTGGTTTCTTGATGCATGAAATTGCATTTATAGTTTTAATTTTCTTACTCAGACATTCCATTTTGGCTAACAACTTCCCCACATGTTAACAAAACCAACAATCGATATCCTAAAACATTCACGACTTTAACGATATTTTTTCCCAATCTCCAACTTACCTACCTAATCTATCTTCAAAATCCTTATTACTATAACAACAACACCATAACCCAAACAAAAAGTTACGCAACACAGCTCAGGAAATCACGTCCAAAAATGTCACAGGAAACGTGTCTTCCTTTATAGTAGCAACATACTTTATATGCGTCGGTCGTCTGTCCATCACGCTGTATCGTAGTCGCCGCCGTAATAGACAAGTTGTCTTGTACCGCCCTAATATTGTGTTATAAAGAGTATTTCACGGTGATAAGCGTAAAGACAAAGAAAATAAATTATAAATGATAATAAAAAAATATTATATAGGTTAATATTTATATACTTTTAACTAATCACACATTTATTCATGTGTGATGGAAAATTCTTTTTAAATTACAATTCTATTACCTGCCAGTTGTGTTAATAAAAATGTTATCGCACTAATTGTAAATTCTAATTTAAAACCAATAGAAATATATTTACATGTGTGCAAAAATAAATAAATAAATAAAGTTACCTGTAATCTTCTCGGAAGCAGTCTCTAATGCAAACAAAATAAGCTTTTAGACAACAAAGCGAATTTATTTGTGCCAATGTGTGTGTTAATTACACTAAAACAATTGGAAAACAATAGCGAATTATGTTCGTAAAGTGTATAGTATTTTGATTACATGAAACTTTCGGTTGAATAGATTTAAATAATATTATTTATATATTCAACCACACCTGTGTCCTATTGGGGTTTGATTCGCTAAAATAGTATCACTTAAGTATTTTATGAGAGCGCTGTCACACTTATCCCAGCAATAATAGTTATCAGAAGCGCATTATTTTCGCAGTGCAACTATTATGTACTTACTACTACTGATATTGTGAGATTTCTGGCTCTTGCGTTACAATCCTTGTACAGACTACACTGATATCTTGCTAAAACCTTAAACCATTGAAATTAAATTAAATTGATTGTACAGTAAATAGGTATTTGAAAAACGAAACTCATGTTTTTTTTTATTTAGATGTCGCCAGCATTTTCTTTCTAACTACCTCTGCGAAGAAACACTAAAATAAACTCTGAGGTCAAGGTGTTTTTAAAGTCCAGCCAATATTACTAAATTAAGCCATGTCAGCGTAATCATGTAGGGCATTACTTACAAAGAAACAAGCGTTTAAATTGCAAAGTTAAAGAGGTACTCCGACTGTTTTAATAAAACACCAATAACTATGATTTAATTGAAGTAAAGAAAGATTGAAGTTTCAATGCCCTTACATTCGAATTGATCTCATTCAACTAAAAGCCGACGGTGTGCGCAAGTCCTTATGGGGCTTAGATCGGACAAAACACGTGTGATTAGCGTCCCCTATTTGGTACAACGGATTTGGACAGGTCGTTAATTTTATATTGACAAGCTGTACCGATAGCTTGTCAGTAATGAATTTACGTCGGTACGGTTATCAACGGAAAATAAAGCGGGAATAATAGATTGAGTATAGGTACAGGTATAATAATTGGTTGTCAGTCATTATTATTGTTAAGTTATTATTTTTGGTAGCACTTGACTACGATTTTCGTTTTGAATTTTTAATTAATTTTTATATTAATAAGGTTCTGATTTCTCAAGATATGTCTTTGAAAAAGCATTAACGCATGCTTAGCGAACTCTAAAGTTACAATATTAAATGGAAAAAGAATACGGTCGCGAACAGGATTCGAACCTGCGCCTCCCGGATAGATACTCCAGGCGCTCTGACCAACTAAGCCATCTCGACCTCTGCTCACCACCGCGAATTCTTCTTCCATATTTTAACACGTCTTATGGCGACGTCATTGCAATCAATTCAGTACTTACAAGTGACCGAACCGACACGACTAACTTTGCAGTTAATACAATGTCGTAAAGAATGCAATTACCTTAATAATTCAAGATATGTCTTTGAAAAAGCATTAACGCATGCTTAGCGAACTCTAAAGTTACAATATTAAATGGAAAAAGAGTAAAAGTACTGAATTGATTGCAATGACGTCGCCATAAGACGTGTTAAAATATGGAAGAAGAATTCGCGGTGGTGAGCAGAGGTCGAGATGGCTTAGTTGGTCAGAGCGCCTGGAGTATCTATCCGGGAGGCGCAGGTTCGAATCCTGTTCGCGACCGTATTCTTTTTCCATTTAATATTGTAACTTTAGAGTTCGCTAAGCATGCGTTAATGCTTTTTCAAAGACATATCTTGAATTATTAAGGTAATTGCATTCTTTACGACATTGTATTAACTGCAAAGTTAGTCGTGTCGGTTCGGTCACTTGTAAGTACTGAATTGATTGCAATGACGTCGCCATAAGACGTGTTAAAATATGGAAGAAGAATTCGCGGTGGTGAGCAGAGGTCGAGATGGCTTAGTTGGTCAGAGCGCCTGGAGTATCTATCCGGGAGGCGCAGGTTCGAGTTCTGATTTCTATTAGAAAACACATGAATAGTCCTTAAGAAGGTATGTATGTAGCTTAGTATAAATGTGTGTGTATGTATGTAAGTTTCTAACTTTCTACCCATGTTTCTGATATTTATATTTTATCTATCTTATCTTATATATACCTACTCGTAAATAAAAATTAAATACTGTTCGTTGGTAAACGCCTATGATAACCGCATACCTTGAGAACGACTGGACCGATTTGGTTAATTCATTGTTAAAATATTCAGAATCGGACCATTATGAATATTTATAGGGTTTGAGAAAGAAATGGAAATGTTGCCCGTAAAATTGGAAAAACAGAGAGTGCTTATAAAAGTGCGAAAATAAAACTTATTTATAAAACTCGTTCACTGGGAATTCAGAAAAGTAAATGAATCACCAGAGAATTTCACACGTCGGGTGTAATTTTTCATTTTATTGTAAAATTTTCATCCATAGTATTGATAAATGACGTGTCGTTGGAGTTTCCTGCGTTTATTGAAGTATATTGAAAGCCACGCTGTATACAACACAAATAAATCTAATGGATTTTAGCAGTGTATCTGCATCTCTTCATGTGTCATAACTGTCTTTGTGATTAATTATTTGTACTAGCACTATCTAAGTAATATCTTTTATTTTATCATCTTTTTTTCTGCAGAATTACTAGTGTCATTATTTCGAAGTGGGCCGATGGACTTTCTCAATAATATAGATAACGTAAGTTCTAATATAGACACTAATACTAGATAATATTATCAACTAAACGCCTTTGTCGCGCATATCAAACCCCGCGTATTATGGGGTGCAAACCAATTCTTGGTATATTTGACGAAACATAATCTACCGGGGCTGCAACGAATAAAGATTAGTGGTGAACCGTGTGAGGAGTTGATGAAAAAGAGTACCCGTGGAGTTTCTTGCCCGTTCTTCTCCATAGGAATCTACACTTTGGAAAGTGGCAACTAACTTTTGACAATTCAAAAATGGCTGTAAGTGGTTTATTTGAAATAAATGATTTTGATTTGATTTGAGTAAGAGTCCAGGACAGAGTCTACGAGGACTTCCGCTCACAGTTTTTTTTGTCACTCATATTTTTATAGTCCTCAACCGTGCTATCTGAGTACGGTGTGCAATCGCTCTGCGTCCGCTAGACCGCCACACGATATGTTAACAGACGCACGCACGACCGATGCGACGGCCAGATCCGCATGCTGGCCAAATACCCGTGATGAGGAAAGAGTCTTTAATGGCTTTAATTGCCAATACGCGATGTCCAAGCGTAGTGATAATTGCTTGTTCATCATCGTATGACAAGATACCGATGCTTGCAGTATTGCTAATATTATTGTAGGATACTGAACCTTGAATATAGCGGAAATGCGATGATCTATTATTAGACCAATATTTACATTTGAGTCTCAATCAATCAATCGTTATATAAACAATAACTAAACTAGACATTGTTTATTTATTATTATAGTTTATAAACTAGTTCTATTGTCTTCTGTTGGATATCAATTTTGCATTCATTCGCGTTAGATAATTCACTCAATGTGGACCGCCTTCACAGATTTTATCTGGAAAACGATTCTGTATAGTCACAATGAAATTATAGTTGTGTTACAGTTATTTAATTGTGTCATAAAAATGATATATGGTACTGTTAATATAGCAGTATGCTTCAAAAACCAGGTGAGTACTGAATTGTTATGTTCTGTTTTCCTGGCCTCAGGCATATTGCCTTCCTACTCGTGTGCTACCACACAAAATCATCCTCATTTCTTACAATATTATTAGGACCAGACAGCATGCTTCAGCAATACATTGGTACAGGCATGATTAGTGCCTGGTATTCTCATAATAGGGAATATGCATGTGTTTCAAATTTAGGTCAAAATTTTTTATTCGTAACCTTTATTGCTGTAGAATGACACCTATTCAATTACTTTTTTAATTAATCGCGTTTTAACTATTAAATAATAAAGTTGAAAAGTGAAAATCATGCGAGGGAAATTTAAAATGTTAAAACGCGCGCTTTTGGTTGGAGTTAAATGTGATGTCGCTCTGCGCGATTACAATATCTCGAGTATGTTGACGTTATTCTTAAAAGAAAATCCCTTCAATAGAATCTATAATTCGTCATTTAAACACTCCATACTACATATACAAGATGGCGGCGCAGCGTTTCAAACGCCCGAAACTGATTGCAGGTTTGTTCGATAATTTTAATACTCAATAATCATATTTTTACAAGTGTTATATTTTTTCGCTATAATGTACCAACGTATACAATCGAAAAAAAAATGGTATAAGCATGTATTTTACAAACACAGTTTTAGAATCCGAAACTACCATTAATCAACAGTGATTAGTAGTAGTTTCGGATTCTAAAACTACTTTTATACTGAATACTCAGTTCGTTTATTGCACTTCACAAATATCATTTAATGGTCTTACAGTATTGAAACAAGAATCAGGAGTAAAAGAGATATGAAGATAAAAAAGTACAATAAAATACTGGCGAAAGAACGAGAAGTAAACGACAAATAGATATCATGTTTTTCGAAATATAAAAACCTACCAAATTAAAAAACAGTTTGAATTCTACTCGAAAGACCAACAATTACCACCACATACAAAAGCATGTTATACTCTTGTACACATACATATAGCTCGGCCCGTATCTGCCTGTGAACTATGACTGTATTTGGACACGTGCCAGACCGTGGCTCCGGTACTTGCGTTTTTTTTTTGTACGTTTTAACACTAGTACGCACTGTTCATTTTATTTGGAAGATAGACTGGTTGTATTACAAGAGGGTGTATGACTTAAGCCTGTAATAATAATATTGTAGTCACCACGTTATTCAGCACGTTATTTAGAGATATTATATATTATGTGGATGATCAATATTATAAAATAATTTTTAAAAAAATTTTTTTTTTCTAAATTCCTTATTATTGTTTTCATTCAATGGTTGGAAGAAGTTGCTTTTACGGATAAGACCTCCATTTGTACTGTCCTTGTTTGTTTTTGTCTCTGTTTATATGCTTTTTTCAGTGTACAATAAAGTATAATCTATCTCTGCGTCACTTTGTTTGAAACGAAAATAAAGATTAAAACTTTTCGTGGAAAGAAAAATACAGTCGTGAGCAGGATTTGAACCTGCCAACTACACCATTCCGACCTACCATACGAAGAAAAAGTACAGAAATAAGTCGGAAATCAAATTTAAACATGAAATTGTTCCTGATTTATGGTTTTAACTCTTTTGAAATATTACCTAATATGGACTATATCTTGAATAAAAGAAATAAAAATAACAACCATAATTTCAAAGTTATACCTAAGATTTTTGGAAAGAAGAATTCGTTTGTAAACAGAATTGCCTAGATCTGCGCCCCCGGCTGAGTACACTTTAATTCCTTCAACATTAAAAAAGTAATCTCCATTTACTGAAGACAATTTAAAATATGTTCATTTAAACCACAAGAGTTAAAACAACTTTTTAACTACTACTAGACTCTACTGATTTAGGTACTGGCTGAATGCCAGCAGCCATTTTGTTTTTCTTGTTAGCTGATTTTGTTCCTGTTGTCGCTGCGCCTTTAGAGTCGTGCTGATATGGTTTTATTTGTCAATTAACCTTAATGACAGTCATTACTTATCGAGACCTAGTCTTTAATCCTATAGTTCGTTTTAATTCGATTTCAACTATCTAGTATAAGTCGTCAGAATTTGACGAATGATTTATACCTAAGTATACTAGCTGTACCCCGCCAACGTTGATCTGGGATATAAATTTTCTGGTTAAGGCCACCCTTATCTCCTAGCAGTATAAAAATAGCCTACGACCTATTCTCAGACCTACCAAATATACACAATAAATTTCATAAAAATCGGTCAAGCCGTTTCGGAGGAGTTCAATAAAAAACACTGTGACACGAGATTTTTGTATATTAGATTAGGTACTTCTAGACTGCCATTAATTAAGCATCTTTGCTTCCTCTACTATTTCAAAGTATGCCATTATTTTCTGAAATAAAGATACAAAATAAAGTACTTTTTTAATTTTAAACTATAATTGAGTGCCGCAAAAACACCTGCCTCCTACCGCATCCGGGAACATTACACAAGTAATAATGACAGAAAAAACATGTTTCTTGCTGGAACCAATTGACTCTGCCGGAGCTTGATCGGTTAAGCAGTAGATGGGAGTGCCTGAGCCTGCCTAAAGCTTAACAGAGTTCGATCTACGTCACCTATAAAAGAGCCTCATAAAATTAACAGTGATAAACATTCTGTATATGCACACCAGCGTTCAAAAACAAGATTAAATTTTTACATCCCAAAAGAAAATCTTTTACGACATCCTTCTACTTATTAAAACTAATAACTGAACTGAGCTGAAACTCAAGCAGTCGTGAAGCGAGTGGACGTGTCTCTAAACTTCATGAAATGTGTTTCCTATCCTTGCGCAGAATATTTACTTTACAGTAGTTCGTTGAACATAACATATTTTGTGAACATAATATGACAGTTTTCATAAAATAAAAAACGTAACCTGGGTTTTATCTTTATGTGATTAGAGCGTTGATGATTGTGTGATAACACTTTTGGAGTCTGCCAAGTGTGGAGTAGTTTTAGAGTTACAAGATAATTTTAGTTGGTTTTCTATACAGACTTGAGTATCCAGAATACAGTCGTCTATTGATGAGTGTGTGAGACTAGCTAGACACCATATCTTTTGTGGCGCGGATTGTTTCAGCTCTCTCGACAAGGGGCACAGACCAAAGATTTGAATTGAAACTCCTACCAAAAATACAATGTATGGTAGGTGTACTAGGTCAGGAAGGGCACTGTTCTCCCACGCAGAACATGGTCATGTGGTTTTATTCAGTAGGAGTCCAATATAACCGTCTACTTTCAGGCGGAGGAAACCAAAGAAGATTCCAAAATGAAAAAAGGTGTGTTCATGATATCAATCTTAGTACATATTTTTTTATAGTACAGCAATATGTGCACTCGTACAATAAGGCAAAACGAAGACTAAACTCTGAAATCTGAAGCGACGTGCTACCGAACTTGGCAAAACGTGTTTATACTTTTCTAGGGAAAGTTTGAAGCACTCAAGTGTATAGGAACGTACCTACTACAGCCATGAAGCATTGTATGAGTAAAATACATAATTAAAAGGATATAATTAAATGGAAATAACATATTTATTATTACTATAGTACCAGCAAGACGAAAATTGCTCGTCTAACGGCAAACATTACGAAAACAATAAGCCTGAAAATAAAAATAAAAATAATAATAATAGAAAATGTATGACCATAATAGGAGAGTAAATCACAAAATATTTTAGAATTACTTAGAAGTGTCAAATAGTTCAGCAATGTCAAGATTAGAATTAGTAATATAAATAATTAAAATATTATGAATTACAATTAAACAATAATTAATGTATCTATATATATCATTTAAATATTCGGATACACTTTATTATGCTTTGTCAAGTAAAAGAGTTTTTTTTTTTTTTAATATATCAGATGACGATTTGTACATACATAAACTCACGCCTTTCTTCCATGGAGGTAGGCAGAAACTACAGATCTATCTTTTTCCATTTAATATCTATTTAACTTTAGAACACCACCTGCTCCGATCCTTACTTTATCCTTATGCCTTTAGCTTCATCCACGTTCATACATCAGCTCATACATGCGCGCCGTTTGCGAGTACTACTCATACGATATATCTAATTACATTTTTGGTGAGTTGTAAATAGATACACAAATAAGCAGTTATTAAGTTAAGTAGTTTTATTACTAGAACGGCAAATTTTCCCAGTATGCCTCCTATTACGATATTTATGAAATATTTTTTCAGCCAAAGAAATAAATGTACCAACTTGGTGTAAATGTGCCCTGAACGTGTCTGTAAACTGGGCGCAACATGTTTATGTTTATCCTTCGTTAGTTAAGGTTTGTTATCCTCAAGCGTGATATTATTTACGACCGGACAGAATGGCCGCCTGGACGCCTGCTCATAATTTTAGGATGTATGTGTCTTGCCTTTGCCTCAAGTTTAGGTAATCAAATAAATAAAACCTCAAAGGAATATTACGTGACTCTATTCCAACTTTGTTAATAGTGTTAGTATGTTGGAGACTAATTAAAGGACAACGCAGAGGTGCCATAAATATTCTTCAATAGATTCTTCACTACGTTTACTTTCAACATGGCTGTTAGGTTTTAAGAACTAACCAATTTTTAAAGTCAACTGCCATCGTTGGATTCTTTAAGAAAATAGTTTGAAATATTAAGTATTCCTTGAACTGCTAATACCAATAAGTTATAAATATGGACATATTATGACGATGAATCTCGTGACGAAAAAGATTTTGAGTATGAATGTGTATGGCTACACGAGTAGAGGAAGACCGAGGAAACGATAGATGGTTGTGTGAAAGCTGATATGGCTAGAAAAGGAGTACCGAGATAACGGTTGACAGAGATGTATGGCCAAACAAGACATGCCGTGTCGACCCCAATTAAACTGGGATTAGGGCAAGGTGATGATGATTGATAATTAATTATTTAATGAAAATAACGATAAAATAACGAGAAAAAAAAAGAAACAAAGAAATTACATTATTCGATTTAAATGTAAGCAATTTACAATTAATTTTGCTTATAAGTTACTACACCCTAACAGGGTAGAGCAATTAATACAAGGGAGTACTTACACTATTACATAGTTAAGATCTTTCCGTCCATTGTTCATTATGAAGCAATAAACAAATAAAATCAGAAATCGCAAGCTACTTTTTTAAGCTTCTCCATAAAGAACTAATATTGGATTTCATAATAATGAGACCGAATATAAGTTCTTAGGTCATCTCTTAAAAAATCTCTCGGTTTATTTGATAAAAAAGCTACGAATATTCAATTTCCGTCAAATCATTTCTCTATAAACGCGAATGGACAATAAAATATACGATTGATTCGAATCGATTTCAGAGAATAATCGATCGTCTCCATCAATTGTTCTTCAGGATACGCTCTGGTTACCATTTGCTCGCGAAGACCACCATAAAATCATTTTATGTCCAACGACACATCTCACTGTACTTTTATTTTCTTACGAAATACTGGAGACCATTTCGCGATATCGTCACGCGATTGTTCGTAATCGATTCACCTGTACAACTTTATGATACGCTCGATTCTGAAGGGCGAAGATGAATGGCTATATTATTTTTATGATGAACCCATCAGATTTAAACAGACACTTTGAAAGTAACTAGTAAATTTATATGCATAACTGGTGCCCGCGACTTCATCTGCGTGTGTGTTCAGAAAGAAGGTCAAATGTCCAATCTATCTCTATACAAAAATATTTATAATATTAGTAGTATAAAAAATGATGTGCACTTGATGACATAGATGAAGCGAAGTAGTTGTATCTGAAATTGATAGAAAACAGGTGTATCTATGTATGTTAAATTTTCAGTTCTAGTTTATAAAGTTCATTCCCAATATGGCGAAATCTAAGCAAAGGAATCGTACATGTAATTCCCCGAGAAAGTACTGTACCCAAAAAAGAAAAAGAAGATACAATTGCGTTTTATACCACCTACTTATGATTATGTTCAAAGCTATTCCATAGAAGGAAAGAGAAACATAACACATACTAAACTCTTTCTAATATTAAAGCTGGTACGCCTAGCCGGCGCCAGAGCGCGTGGGTGAAGGGACGCGTAATGTCTTCGCGAACGCTACTCATGCGGCACCAGGGCTGTGACGTCAGAGGAATGATTGACGGGTTTTGTGTTGTCTTTTGTTGTGTTATGTGTCATGTGGGAGTTTAATGGAGCTTTTGAAGAGATAGGTGTTCTTTTTTTTTTCAATTTACTTTACTACACAATAGCTGAGATGGTCACCCAAAGTGATTAATGAAGCATATATAATTATATTTTAATACATGTTGAGGCCATGTAATGCCTATATTAATTCTATTTTTCAAAGAAACATTGAAAAAATAATAGACAAGAACGGGGCTTGAACCCGCGACCTTTGACGTTCCGTGTCATCACTCTACCAACTGAGCTACCTTGTCGTGTTCAAACCTATTGAATTTTCAATCCTCTTTGTATACGTCTTAAGGAGACGCCTGGTGATATTTATCTAGTAATCATTTACAGATTTACTAAACTCAGCGTTACCACTTTGCAGTTGTAAATCGCCGAACAACATCCCAATCCTTTTATAAATCATATATAATTATATTTTAATACATGTTGAGGCCATGTAATGCCTATATTAATTCTATTTTTCAAAGAAACATTGAAAAAATAATAGACAAGAACGGGGCTTGAACCCGCGAGTTGTGTTTGCAAGTTGGCTAAAGTGGTGCTCCTGATAACCCCTTATTATGTAGTGTGTTACTAAGTATCATTTTTCGGAGTGGCTACTCTTGACAAACAATGTAAAATATTTTTTTTTATAAGATTTCGAAGCTTTTTACTCAAAGGGCTAAATTGATGAAATCAAAGAAACATTTTGCGATGAAAAGAACTTCACATGTAATGTCTTTACAATTACATATTTTGCCGACTCTAAAAACAAGTCCAATAATTATTACTAAATGCCATGTGCCAGCCCTGAGCATCAGCTGGGCGTCGCTACGGCAGTTTGTCATAATACGGCTCCTTTGACTCCGACGTCAAGATTGTGATGATTACACGCGTGTTAATATTTAAGGAAAGCATATTTTTTATTATTATTTGAAACTAGCCCGCAGCATTAGAAACGTATATTTCGATATTCACACACGTCCAGCATACCTATTGGCTATCTCGGTTACCAACGAAGGGATGGTTACTTTGTCGTACATTGCGTCGTATGTTACAGGTTATCTATGATGACCAAAACATTAACACTATACGACGCAATGTACTACAAAGTGACCATCAATTCGATGTCAACCGAGATAGCCAATACATCTGCACATCGCTCCAGCGGTATGTCACCATTTCTTAATTATCATTTTATAGGATATTAAAATTTCTTACCTGCGGTTTCCATTATGTGTATAGTTTATCTGTTTCTCGGTTGAAAAAATGTTTCTTGGGATACAAGCCATTTTCCATTCTTCTTTTGTCATGTATTGAAGTCTATCATGAAGTTGTACCCGATTCCCATCAACTAAACCAATCATCGTCCTCCACAAACCTATACCTGAGTTGTGGTGTCGCAGCTGAATTCACCGTAAACCCGGCAGGTCATGGTCCGTCGAAGCTGGCAACGTCTCTTTGTACGGGGCCAGCAACTTAGCCTGCACAGGCACCCCAGAAAAGTATGGACAAATTTTGACCAGATTTATTCAGTGGTGGTCTGCTCCTTAAAAAGTCAACAACGGACAAAGTTTATAATATAAGTACCTATGGATACCTCACACTCCTCGGGTGTTCGTGTGTCAACCGAAGGGTCGTCTCTGGGGTATTTTTGAAAGTAATTTTCGTAAATAATTTATTAACAGGTGACCAATTCGCACGACGACGTCGATGTGGGACACGTTACCGTAGCACTTATGTTTTTGATACTTATAGGAATTGAATTATGTATGAAGCGTACGCTATATTCAGACATTATTGACTTTCATATGCAATTACTAACAAAGCTAGATTTTGTATTTTCTACCGCGCGCTAGTGGCGTTTCTTAGCATTTCATAGCAACAACTTTACATGCGCAATAGAAAAGCTTCGTGAGAGGAGGTAGTTTTAATTAAATTTCTCCTGTGGCCGCCCCAAGGCTGTTTACTGAAGCTCGGTAAACGAAGTCTTTGTGTGTGAAACTTGACCAGTTAGGGGTTGGTTCTATTTGGTTTTAATCTAGAAATTTCTAAGAGTGTGTGTACATTGTGCATTGGGTTGAGAGCTTAACATATTATGCGAATAAAATGAGTCTACTTTTTAGGACCATTTAATAAATTGTATGTCTCATCTCGAGCAGACCTTTATCGCTAGAAAAGACATAGTATTACTAAATATTTCTGAACATTTTGTGTTTGGGTCATTTTCTGAGTAATAAATTTATGTCCCAAGGCAATGTTAATAAAATCTCGGGAACATTTTATTTCATCAAGCTAATGGCCAAATATTTGACCGCCTGATGCTTGTAATAAAACAGCAGGCATTTGCAACAACCCACACTAAAGTCTTTCTCGATGGCATAGAGTTCACAATTATATAACAAATATTAATAGTTTAATAAGATCCCTTCACGTGAGTCAGCACCGTAACACTGAGGGTGCAACATCTACCCTACTTTTAAGGGTTGACTTTGACTCACTAATCGATATTTTTGCCCCAAATATTATAATGAGTTGGGGAACATATATGGGTCGTGGACAAAAACTAGCGCCAAATATGATTTTGGAAATTATCCAAGGACCTTAGAAATTTATGAAATGTTGCCAGCACTTTCTTTGGGGAAGAAGAAATATGGTTATCTAAACGGAATGTTACGAAATGAGTTCATTTTAGTTTGTTCCTGAAATATGGTGAAGTCTGCCCTCTAGATTTGTACAATCCACTTATCTTGAAATATTGTTCCGTCTTGTGATTTGTGAGTTACTACCTTTAGCAAATTGAGATTTTCACTTCCATAGAACGCACTAACTAGTATTAATTTGGATTTATACTCGTGTAATGCACTGATAAATTGAGATTATGTGCATAACTTGAAGTGCAAATCAGTTTCTACGATAGTGTAATTGTAAATTGAAATGGAGATGATTTCACCCTTACCACTTGGGTTTTAAAAGCCATTGGTAAACAGCGGTGTGGCGCTTTGCGCAACCCTTTAGCTATAACGTTTATGTAGTTAGAAAACTGTCCTTTTATCCTCTTTGCATTATGACCATGTCCATTGCCCACTCATTCGAGCTAATCCTACAGCCCTCGGGTTATCGATTTCAATACGATTCGCCCGCGCGTCACTAATTACTGGTTTTATTATTGTTTAGTGGTTAAAACGTACCATTAATGTCTTTGATAGTTCATTATTAAGTACTAATTAACATTTATGGTTATTGCCCCATAGATTTACTTTGGTTTGTTAATATTGAATTTATGAAACGCTATTATCGGGTAATTGAAGTGTAGCGTATTTTACACCAAAATTGTTGAACTTATGAACACAAAATAATAATTGCTATAGTTTCAGAACTTAGATAGATATTTTTCGTTTTTTTTTTTCATTTAAATAATGCTATTCTTTCATGCAAAGCATTGACTCGGGTCTATATTACCTAAGAGCATGACAGATGCGATTATAGCTTTGAGTTTATAAAGGTGTCTTGCCTGCAAATTGGCTAAAATATATAAAAATTACAGTCTGCTGTGATCTAAAATAAATTTGAGTTTGATTTGGTTTTAAAATATGTACTACTAAAATACAAAGTAAACTTGAAAGATTTTATACACGCCTACAAAGTCGCAAGCTCGATAGCGAACACGCCAATCCAAAAACTGCTTGTACCAAACATTTTACAACATGCATAAAAATTCCAATTTGTAAGTCAAAAGACTTGGAAGTGAACAGCACAGTACATCTCAATGCATCGAAGAAACTGTCGCAATGACGACATGCTCCAGATTACCCATCCTGGAAACTTTCCAACAAGCAATTGATATCGACTGAACTCAGAAAATACCTTACATAGGATTTTCTTTAATCTTCCAACTTTGTACAGGGTGATTTTCAATTTGAGTTTAGGAGGTGGAAATCTCTTAACGGAGTTTTAGGATGTATAATGAAATACTGATCTGATTAAGGTTAAAACATAAATTCGTTTCGGTGACACGATATGCTCGAGACATATTTGATGAGACACAGCTTGTAATAACATTATTTTTACTGTTTCAGAAGTATATGCTTTTCAACTTTAGAGATGTTGTATCCATCTTCTAGCTTGTATTATAAATACATACGCATGGTTAAATCTTAATTCATCGACACTTCAGTATCTAAATTATTATAAATTCCGTCGTCGTGACGTCAATCACAACTTATCTAAAGAAAACATAGCCTATATTCCAGTTGACCAGTCCCAACGGACACACAACTTTATACGATATATCATAGTGTTACGAAACGAACGACAAATACTGCTGAATTCCGTATTTGGCATGAATCTGGTGTTTTCAAGGCGTCTTTAGCCTTGAAGACTTGTCCTCGAGTTTCTGGACCACATCCAACTTTCTTCATGGTGTTTCTATATATTCTAACTTCCATATAACCTATTCTTTTCTATGCTAGTCTAGTTTTATAACCGGGATATACAGCGTCGCGACGGAACGCAATAAAAACTGCGGCATTTTTGTTGTGGCCGTTCTTATGTCTTCCTTTTTTAATCTTCTTTGATTTATGATTTGGGAACGTTTAGCTTATTGAGTTTTTGGTCTGCTGTGATATTACAGTATTAATATTTAAATACTTAACGCTATATTCCAAAGAATAAATTGGAGAACTAATGCCGGAATAATTTAAGTTACTTAGATAATGTGGCTGACACAACAAGCATCTAAAATCAAAAGGGCAAAGAGTGTCAGCTGTGCTCATTAAAATAGCTCCTTAGTATACTTGAAATTTAATACCAATTAAGTGTAGACATGTGCAATGAATCATTTCGCCATTTACGTACGAAAAGGACTATTACGTACGTCAAAATACATAAATAATAATAGGGTATTTATATATAAAATGCGCGTAGAGAGTTAGTACGTCTTGCCAAACCGCTTTTACTTTATAATATATATGACAACAGTCATACAATGATAACACTTATAAGGTAGGACATTTTTGAGGGAATTTAAAACTTGTGCTGCGGTATCCAAATATATGCGTTTTTTTTTTGTCTTTACGGCGTTTTGGTGAACTCCAACCGGGTTAGCTTCTTTCCCACACCACAGGGAATTTTTTTTTTTGCTCACTTTGTCATAAATTTTAATATAGTCTTCTATCTCACTAAGGCGTGTGATGTGATGACCTGCGACAAAAGGTAATTTTTTTTCTGCATAATAACTTCGTTTATCTACTCATACTATACGAGCGTGTGGTGATGTCGCAAGTCAAATTGTTTGGCACGTGAGTAGTAACCGGTGAACAATCATTCAGATTGTATGGATTCACCCGCCTTCTTGACCTAGAATATCTTTACCAGTCTGTAAATTGCAATTGTCTCAATACTTACTAAAGTAACATAAAAGCTTATGCTAAATTGAAAATTATGTCTTACTTTTTAAACACAGCGAAAATGTCTTTGCTCCGTACATGTTCAATTTACTTCCCATCGATAACATTTGAACTCAATTGGCCACGGTTCACGTAACCTTACCAATTTCATTCATTGTTCGAACGTCAGTCAGCCAATTAGGTTGATTGTCGGTGTCCAATTACTTAAACTGATTGACATAATATCGCACAAATTTGTCTTGATATCAACTCAGAATTGCTTCCATTTTTCATTGAAAAAAGTATTTCTTTAATGGTTTTTTTAATACGATAGTGTTATGGAGATTTTTTGGTCGATTTTTTACGACTCGTTCTGTTCCGTATAACGTTGGCGATAAAAGTAAATTGTAAACATGTGTAACAACACATGCCCTAATATATAAGTACCTTGACGCACAAAATTGCGATTTCGTTTCATCGATTCTCTCTGATCTATGAACCGTAACATTTCTGATTTATAACCCATCTATATTCGCCGATATACAATCTCTTTCGTAAATCGTAAAGGCGGTACACACTATTTCATACGTGGAATAATATTATTCGAAATTAGAAATTCATAGAGCACGGATTACAATTCTCAGTCGGGAGTTATTGGTATGCAAGTTGGTCGCTTACCGTCTAAGTTCGAACTTCTTTGACGAGCTAACTCACTTGATTCAGGCACGGATATTTATAAATGAAGTAAAAATAGAACGGGACATTAATGCTTGACATATTTGACACTCGTTCAAATAAACAAAGAACTAGTTGTGCAATTGAGATATTTATGTATTGAGTGTTAAAAATACAATCTAGATTATTTAGTAGCAATTTGTTGCTTATTCCAGTTTCAGTTGGGATTAGAACATAGGCTATTTAATTAAATAAGCATACCAAAAAATATAACAGATACCAAAAAATTGCAGAAATATACGCTTTATTCATCCAGCAACAGCATAAATTTAAAAATCTTTACTAGGCATGTACTTATATAAAATTTGTTATTGAAATAAATATATCTATAATTTTCAAACATTCCTAATGCAGTCAATTTTAATAATAAAATTTAATCGACACACCGTGAACCGGAAACTCAATCAATGTATAGTTAGTTAACAACTTGACATTTAAATATTGTAAGCACTATGTAAATATCGATCTTCATAACGTAAACGCGGCACGTCCTGTAGGATATCCTCGGCTAAGTTAGTTCTCTTCCGCGCCGCAGTGAGCGCGCACGTAGCGTTCCGAATTCCAATTATAAAATAAACCGTAAATGAGCATTCCGCTGAGTATATTCGTATGAGTGTGGACTTACCTTAATGAAACTTTTATTGTGAAGTTGTGTGTGTGACTTTTTTTATTAATTAGAAGCTATTTGTGAAATTTTGAAAATGAAGAATTTTGTTGGAATGTTGTTCTGTGAATACATCATGATTAAAGGTGGGTAGCTTATTTTAATGTTCGATTAGATTATAGCAAATATTTTCCTCTGTTGTTGAAAAAAGTAACACATTTTTATTTTTATTGATATCGTAGAATAATATTGAAACACATTCTACTTAGTTTTTTATTATTTGCATAGAATGGTAGGAAAAGCATTTTTATTTTAAATACTACTACGAATTCTCAGAAACAAACAAAAAAAAACACAATCTTATATTATTTTAAGGATGTATGCAAATTTTGTTTTTATTTAAATGACAATTATAAAATTCAACTTCCTACTCGTAACTTTAATCGATTCCCTTATATCTCCTTAGTGCACCTCTATAAGTCTCTGCACCCACTCTAGCCATCAACGTGTAAGTGATGCAATTACCTCGTCAGATAATTGGATGCAACATCGACAAGTTTATTACTTGACAGTATAGTACACAAACCTACGTAGATTATTCTTGATGGCCTGGTATTTAAGTGGTCATAACAAAATGGAAAAAAGCTTTTGAAATGATGGAGTGATTGGTTTTAACAATAGATTATATAAGAGGCCAAGAGTGCAACAGTGGCCTATCTTTTTGGAGACAATTAATTACAACAGCGTCAAAAAAATATTGAAAAAAATCTTTTGAAACGTTACTTACGATTAACTTATTATAGAGTACAATTATGTACTGTAAGTAGGTATTTTACGATTATAAGTTTAATCGTAAATGGAACGGATAACCTGCTCAATAATATAAAAAATCTATTATTCATTGAATTTGAACCCATAAATTACGCTTAATTTGGAATAAATTATAAGACTGCATCGCTATTTATTTGCTTTCATAGTAGGTGGTGTTTAGTTGATCCACAATTAGTAACCTATTCTGTACATACGAGTCTAATGAACTACGCTGATAAACTCTCTCCGGTCTGGTATAATTAATTACAGTGTATATGGGCCTTTATTGTTACAGTCTCGTGGAAAATAAACAATGTGTAACAGATTCCGTGGTCATACTTTTGAGGAGTGAATGTACCCATGTTTACAACCAACTATTACTACTGAACCAACTTCGAAATGGCAAAAAAAAAGTTTACTGCTCCATACATTTTCGTTGAGTAGGTATGAACTTTTTATGAGCAGTTGATTTTTATTTAGCGTTCTGCGCACCTATTGGCTGTCTTGGTTGACATCAATTGATGGTCACTTTGTAGTACATTGCGTCGTAAGCTTTTAATACTTTTGCAAATCATAGAAAAACTGTAACACACGACGCAATGTACTACAAAGTGAATGGTCACTTTGTAATACATTGCGTCGTGTGTGTCAACCAAATTGATGGCAATTTGGTTGGTAACCGAGATAGCCAAAAGGTCTCCTGGAACTTGGTTCGTACAAGTTACTACTTACACGCTGTATATAGGAACACCTGACAACATCGTGAATCCAAAATAATATAGTGTTACAGTTATGTATGACACACATATGACTTGGATTTTTGCAAGTGCAGTTGCTGCAAAGGAGAATCGTTTTTTTTATTGACTATCCATAAACGCAGTGGAGGTAGGAGGAAGTAAAGGTCTTCATGTACATTTTTGGGAGATATTATGTTTTTTATTAATTCTGATTCGGCTTGTATGATTGATAATTATTTGTTCAGGACAAAAAAACTAAATCTTTTTGTTATATCTATACTTATCACGGAAACAGATACCATCAGACTTTAGAGCAATTTTAGTTATCAGACGTTTATGGTACGATTAAGAAAGAGTGTTATATTCCAATTCTTTCGACTTATTTAATTGCTTGAGAATATTTTCTGTACAGTAAGTCATGCAGGAATTCTTAGGCAAGTTCTAAGTCATAATCCAACTCCTTCTAATGCAAAAGCCATGTCATGCGGTAGATTTATGTTGGTAGTGTTGCTAATTTATTATTAGACTGCAGTGCGGTGTCGCCAAACACCCCACGTACATATGCAACTAATTAGAACCTGAGATGTTGTGTAATTGAAATAAATGATTTGACTTTGACTTTGATGATAGTTTTCCAAGTCTCGCTGAATACTGGGTGATATGGAAGAAGGGAAGAAACTTATGGGGTAGTGAATAGATCTCTTAACCTTTTTCAACACAGAAAAAAGAACTAGGCAGTATTTAGTGCCAATAAGTATCAGGATTTAAGGGAGGATCAAAAGATTAAATGTAAAACTAAATTAAAAAACAAATTAAGGGAGCTGTTAGACTATCCTGGAAATATGTAGTAGAGATATAAGTAGGTATTTAAGCATATTTATAACGTAGCATTTAAGTTTGTCAACCTGTTAAACAAAGCAAAACGCCTACAAACTGCATTAGCAGTTCGGCGAGCGAAATTTCTGGAATATGTAACTTAAAAGAAATTATACAATTAATAAAAAAAATGCTGTCCAAAAGAACCGTTGTTTTTATATTTAGGATTCCGTACCTGAAAAAGGGAATCCTTTATAAGATCACTTCGTTGTCCGTCTGTCTATCACACTGTGACACAGTGGTGTGGGCGTTGAGCAAATCTCGTGGGTGTCCATGCCCATTTGATGACTCATTTAAAATAAGTGGTGAAGTGCGTGAAGCAAAATGCACATCAACTGATTAATAAATATCTACAGAATTATGAAAATCGTTTCTGAATCCGTCGAGAATACATCTTTTAAGCGTCCAGAACAACAAGACAGAAAGATTTTGCGCATCATCACAACTACACTTATTGCCACACTACGACGCGTACGTTTAAACTGGTCAGTTTTTATGCCTATGATCATGGGTGATCTGCACCCACTATTTTCCTCTCGTAGGTGCTGGAGCCCCCGTGTACCCTCGGAGTTCACTCCCCTGGTCCGACCATAACAATAGATGACATATCACTATTACATTATAAGTTTGTACAGAACCCTCAGTGCGCGAGTCAGGATTGTCCGTTTTTCTGCGCCATGAAATATATTGTGTGAATACAAAAAATACTTTCAAAGATCGATCCATTTCTTGATGCAGATATATTATAGATAGACTAACCAATAGCAAACTAGTCCATCCATCTTCTTGTCCTATTTCCCCCGAGGTTTAGATAAAAACCGTGCGGTAACATACTTTATGCATGCATATTGATTTTAGTATATAATTTTATTTAAAAATAGCTATACCACCTGACCTCTTACTTATTAATTACATTATAAACTGTGAAAGAAAGTAAAGCCTGTATTTTGAGCACCATGTCAATATTAGCTTGGAATGGATGCAAAGATGGCTCTGTTCGATCGATACCTTTTCACATATAGAGTTTATTAGACCTTCCAACCCATCATCTCTTGCATGCTCAAGAAGTAGAATACATCAATTTATTGCCATTGTAACAATTTGAAAACTATTTTCTGTGATATATTCAGAAACTCCTCAAATTTAGTTTAATTAATTATATATTTTTTTATAGTTGAGACGAGTTTACTTTTTAATTTTTTTTTTGTTTCTCTCTTAATCTCTGTCTCGCCTGATAAAATAGGTCAATTTAGATTAGTGACATGTAGTTACCTAATGGTTTATGTTACGAAACCAGCTCCCATTTTACAATGGAAACCAAATCGAAAATGTAGGACAACATTGATTTTATTTATTCTAAACACCGAACCGAGACAGATTGTCCGAATCAAGTGATTGAAGAGGGACCTACCCACTTTCACGGTTGACAAAACAAAATGTTAAATGTAACAAGCTAGCGTCGAATGTTGGCTTAAGGAAAAACTTAAATTTACTTCTTCAGTACATTAGCATACAGTAACTACTTCAAACGAAACATGGGAGATATTAGATGAATTAATCAAAGCTGATAGCAATGTAATCTGTTGGCTCGCTAATTTCCAGAGACAATGGATTATTATTGTTATTATGTATACTTTGTACTTCTCCCATTCAAAGCGATCGACTGTAGGAGGCATACTTTTATTACTCAAACAACAACCGATACCTACGTACTCCAAATTTAGTTATTTTAGTAAATGCCTATCTATATGTATATGAGCAATAAAGACTATCGATCATTTAAAAATGGAGACGTGTCCAAATAAAATGTAGAATATTGAATAAAGACCTCAAACAGAAGGCCAATTCTCGTAAATAAGTGACACCGAAAGTGACGGAATCGAAATAAAAGTATGAACTGATTAAAACTTGGTAGGATGATAGTATTAAAAAAAAAACTCGTCCTCTAGAGCCCCAGAAAAGAGTGTAAGTAAGTACAAAGTTAGATTAGATGTTACTCCAGAGTCCAGAGAGGCAACTTAAATTTGGTAAACGACCTAGTTTCTTATTAACTTCCACCTTTCCTGAGCTAATTAGTACTAATTACTTAATTAAGAATTCGCTTTTAAATATTTCTACTCATACCTGAAAATACAGATGTGGATTCTACTTAGCAAGTCTCGTAGCCTCTTAATTCAACTATCTGCGGTCGCCAATGACAGTAATTCTCAATGTAATTCCGCCTTAAATTATACGTTTTTTTTAAATCTAATGTGCATTCGATTTTTTTTTTAATCTAGTGTTTATAAAAAATAAAATCAATACACCAAACCAAAGACTGTTGTTACAAAGGCTTTATAAAATATCTCTTATAACAAGCATCTGGTCTTTTCCCTTCCGAATAAAAAAAATATACACACTTAACACTTTCCTTGAAAACTAACCACCCACTTAGTTTCAAAACTCGAATACCAAGAAGTACGGATGTCTCACATCCGCGTCACAACCGATCGTGATACGTTTCCGAACAACGACGCGACGTTTGATCTATTCTTGGCGCCAAATGGAACGCATCAGTAGTACGGATTGATTGCATCGTGAAGAAAAAACATGATAATCGTCAATCATATGTCGGGTACTTAGAAGTCTTGAGGGATCAATAATTTGATTGATAGCATATTTTCATAGACATATTTTCAGCGTTATCTCTCGTACCTACATTACTTATTGTACAAAATAGCTGTAACTAAACTGCGGATATGAGTGTAAAATCCTGGCCGTCTATGCAGATTTATCATTAATAAGCGTCTTCATAACAAAAGTCTTTCCTGGTCTAGAAGCTGTCTCAGCACACCGACTGACTGCGTGTTGGGCTTTACAGTCGAAGTCTTGGTTTCGTGTATAGGGTCTAAGAATAACTTAACGAAAACTTATAATACCGACGACCACGGATCTTAAAAAAATACGGACGGAGCGTTGCGTACGACATGTGAGAAGCATGCCTAGTCATCCAATTTCGCTTATCATACACGAGCTAAACGTATACAAATACTTAAAACTCATCCACTCGGTGCCAGTACGCTGCGTGTGTGTGTGCGTAATCTATGCTTCGCTTATGACAAGGCAAGGTTACATCCGTATTTTTTTCAGATCCGTGACCGATTAAATTAAAATTCCTTATTAGCAAATGTTAATGATTCAGTCACAACCCGTAAGGTGTGCGGAGGTTTTACACATCTTGTAGTTAAACGTTTTATTTTGTTTTCCTCAGCACAATTACTTTCAAAACACAATGTTAATTCCGAACTTATTACAGAGTTCAAAATGGTGTGGTCCTTGAAAGGTGTACCTGCTGAATGTACAATCGCAAATGTTCTCTTATCCTCCAATGTAGAGCAGTAATCGTAATCTGTAATGGGGGTAAAGTACTCACCGTTAGATTACTAATCTTTAGTGTTTATCAGCAGTTTAAGAAGCTCTGAAGCTACTTAAGTAGAAAATTAATCGTTTTTTACTTAGCAAAATGTGTCTTAGTTTTATGGGAGCTTTGGTGCTTTTCTCTTTGGTTCTTAATCTTCGACAATGGAGTCGTTTTCGGGCCGTCTGGTGACCTATAAAACCCTTAATCCTATGCAGAAGCGAAAAGTAGAGAGCATAATATTATTTTTTCTCATGTCGATGGTAGGTACCTACTCGTTAATGCAGGAAACTATGTATGCACGGACTTAAAAATATATTTAGGAATCGAATAATACCATCATCATACAACAAATGTACCACAACAACACCGTTAATGTCTAGCGCTATTTTTAAAATCTAACCATTTGCTACCGTGGCGTCACCTTAATTGGACACTTTTTCATACACCGAGATTTTCGTCCTTATCTGTTTTACCCAACATACATAATTATATACGCTATGTAGACTTGCAAGATTTCTAGTTTTTGCCGAATATGTAAAGCCAAATGCCTAACTACTTTAGGATTTTTGCAAATAATAATATTATTATATTAAAACTAGGTAGTATTAGGCATTATATCACTCTGCTGCTGCTTTGCAGAACTTTTTTGTAAGATACAAATAGTGTTGATAGCCATTTTTGCACAAATAAGATCCTTTTCCTTATCCATTTCCTATCTTCTAAAGCTTATAAGTTATTCATTATTTTCTCGGATGAGCGCCAGAAACTGCTAAAATAAAAACTATCTTAATAACAAAGCGAAACGCGTGCTAGTTAAAAAAAAATAACAATGTTACTACAGCAAGCAATGCCAGTTTTAAACTTTTTATTGCTCATTTATTTCTAAACTAGTTACTGATCCATTTCCAAATATTCTATGGTGTATAAATCTTTTTAATGGCATCCAGTTTATAAATACCGGGATATATTTTTAATTTTATGAAAATATGTACAAATAAAAGTTAAAATACTGTTGAGACTTATCCGGTGGCGCTTACCGATGCGTTCAGTAGCGAGTTATTTTCAAATCATAAATCACAGGGTGGCGACACGTCTCGTCTAACATTAATCCTGAAATTATACCTCATGTATTTTTTTTTATGTGCATTTGCTCACTCTTTTCCTACTTAAGACAAATGCCTTCGTAAAAATGTATTCGTACCTAAGTGTGAGTGACATCAATAAATAAACAATAGTTGAATGCATAGCAATTAACATTAATTCAACACCTCGCCTTTATTACTTGTTTCCTAACTAACAAAGTCATTACAAAATTAACTACTGGTTGTAGCTGAATAAACAAGGAAGTTTGTAACCGTACAATTCATTGGTGCTTGGTGCTCAGTTTAATTAGACACCGCGTAATGAACGAGTCGTGTGTTTACATCCACTCGTTGTTCACAGTTGACCGCAAATTCAATTTGTAGGATAGAAAAAAATTACGAAAGCAATTTATAATACAATACTTTGTGCAAATATAGATTATTTGCGAATAGTTTTAATTACGCAAGAAAATAAAATTTTGCTAAATATTTAAGGTATTTAGAACTTAAAACACGCATAATTATTGTTAGTTTTTCCAGGTATTCTGATTTGAATCACTGTTTTAATTTCAAACTACATATATCTCAATCGTCCCTATAATATACTCATACAAACAAGTGCTAACTATTGCTTATTTTTGTCGGCCGCTGTCTGAGTGTTACCCGAATTAGAAAGTTCTCGATATTCGTAGCGCCCCCTCTTGTCGTGAGTCAGGCAAATTATAGCGTTTGTGATTAATGCGAGTTATTCCTGGGCGTATCCTTCACCCGACGATTCACCTTTCTTTGTTCTTCAAGCGCCTATTGTAAAACTAGGCACGGCCCAACCATGCATTAGCTTTCACATTAGTAACAATAGTATCTTAACGGTGCAAATATTATAAATCTAAAGTGAAAACCTATATACCGAAAATAATTAAATCCAAAAGAGAGTTGCAATATGAACGAATGTTAGGTATAACCCAAAACTTTTTGTGCAGTTCTTGGAAAAACATTTAATTCTTCTTAAATCATTCCAGAGTTTTCCATTCGGAGTTGGTAATTTAATCTAAAACTGCTGAAAAGAGTTGTTAAGTTTGGGAAACATATGCCTTCGGACGTTACAAATCAGGGTCAAAGAACTATTTTACTATGTAGTAAAAAACATCCTACGTCATGTTTTACAACAACGGAAATGGTCTACCAACGTCGGCGTGTGCTATAAGGATTATGGACTGTAAACTGTAGTGGCCCGGTGATTCAGCGTCGAAATACTGAGACGTGAAGCCATCGGAATGCTGTTTACTAATATGCTTCAACGATTTTGAGTATATATGTATAAAAGCTGCATATAACATAGGAATTCGGTCTGTAGATATTGTTCATATTTTGATGTTGATCATAATTATATGCTTTAGTATGATATATAATGTAAATTGACTTTTTATTGTTTAATACCGGTATTGTTTACAAGTCATTTTTAGGAGTGCACTACACTAACATTAGTGTTAATTATCTTCGAGACAAAATTATGTGATTATGTACTTAAATACATAAAATCGCGCCTTTTCCCCGTGGCAATAGGCAGAAACTACATAAAGCCACCTGTTACGATCCTGACATACGTTTTTTGCCTGATCCACGTTCATAAATCTGGTCCCTCACGCCGGTTGCATTTTTAAGTTATCATAAATTTTGAAATGTAATTATATTAAGAAGTATCCATGGATGGGTGCAAGTTCAAATCCTGTATCCGTATTGTCTTTCCACAAAAATATATAACATAACATAGCATATAACATAGCAAAAATATATAGCCTTACTAATATAATATTTAGTCAACATATAATTATATTTCTGATCAATGATCAACATTCAGCCCTTTGATTATTTACAGATAATAAAAACGTCGAAAATAGTAGTAGTCATAACAACAATCAATATATCTGTAATAGTTTTATACATGCAAACCATTCAATAAGTAACTTCTACGTTTATTTCCGAAACTAAATCAATATCCATATCGGTAGCAAGTTAAATAGGGGTGAGGTGACGATAATCCCGTTCGTATCGGATAACCGTTGTTTCAATTTGAAGTAATACTAGTTAATCTCTACTTCGTGATTGGATTAATCAGCTCAACATGTCTGAATGCGCATGCTTCCTGATCTAACATTTTATTAAAACAAACACGATGAGAAAGATACTGTTTGATTTGATTGTTTCAATATTTGTTTCAGTTTAATTGGATTTAGTATTGTGTAGAATCAATTACCAAAACATAAACTTCATTTATTTCAAATAAACCATTAACAGTCACTTTTGATTTGTTACAAGCTAGTTGCCACGTTTCAAATTGAAGATTCCTATGGAGAAGAAGGGGCAAGAAACTCCATGGTTACTCTTTTTCACCAAATAGGTTTTTATAATAGTAGGTATTGGTTACACTGTTTTTGCAAATTCGTTTTTGAGAACAATATTATATGACGCCAATACTAATACAGTTTAGTTTAACAATTCAACACTTTGTCATGTCAGTTTAGAGATGATCAGTCCTCACCGACGGTGCCATTCACGAACATGACGCATGTGTCAGCATCATCCAACTCAACTATATTGTAAGGAATCGAACGACCCAACACACACGCCACCATCACATTTTCGTGAGGATGACATACGCTATCTGTCTGACAACAACAAAAAATAAAAGCATTGTAATTTGTTACATAGTACTCACATGTGCTTTTAATATTCATTTTGATGCTATTACATTTACGCAAAGCAAGTTTGAAATTGATAAAACAAATAATCCAAATGATGAATAATATTAATATCTGTAAATACAAGTCAAGTGTTCCTTTATGTTTTTAACTTGATGGCGCTGGCATTTCATAACTGACTATCTCTGAGAAGAAATGCTGAAACAACCTCAAAGGTCAACGTCTCTTTTAGTCCAAACATCACTTTACTAAACATTGAGTGTAACCATGTAGGGATAAGTTTGGGATGGCCTTTTGAAGATAGAGCCATCGCAGTTTTGAGCTGATCTGTCTTAACTGACGGCACGTATCAGTCACCTTGTGCTCAACCACGATTAAGGGAGCTCAACCATATAATCATTTTTTTTTTTTTTTTCCTATCTTTTGTTTAGTTCCCGAGTTAACAGACTCCATTGTATGCGATCTTCTTTATAATATATGTGAATAAAATTATTTTAAAATATTATCGTACTTTATCTAACTTTAATTAAGCCCTCGTGAAATCACTGCTACAAATTAAACTTTTTAAATCACGAGGTGAATGTAGTGTTATGAATTTATACGCAAACTTTTTCATTATAAATCGCAAATATGCGATGCCGCCTCTAAAAGGAATGCATTTTCAAATTCCAGATTAGTGTTGTGCAATACTACACTAACCTACCCTAACATATCAGACATTATGCGGTTAACCACGCTATGAAACTTGCCACCACAATGCTTTGATACTTATCTATCCCAACACAACAGTTGCAACATCGCGGCTCGGTTTTAAATCTCGTGGTTTTGTCCCGGCCCCGTTGTTGCAGCATGTTGTGGTTAGTTTTATTACGACAGCTTTAACATAAGCTGCTTATTGCAGGGTTGACACGCTATTTTGTGTCGGGCCTCGCATGCGTGAATTTCATATCACATTTTATAAGTCTATGTTGCCATGAAACTTATTCTTTACATAGTAACTACTGATACTGGACTTAGATAAAGGAGATTTTCTATTTTTACTTGTTTGATGAAAATTGAGTTTAAACTAAGTATATTTCTTAATAGTTATTACCTTCACGGACATCCTACAAGGCCCTATTTCCATATTTTATTATAATCTGAGAAAGTTCGAAGATAGTAAACGGAACTCTATTTCATTTTGGTCAATTGGAAATTGAACCAAAATTTGGTCAGTACACTCAATGCACAACTGTTTTCATAAACATAAAAAGTATATATTACATTGAAGTAACTTCAAATTAATGTTAAAATGATGATTATCTTTCTTCGTTACAGGTCCGCGCCATGGAGCAGCGGCTTTGCGAATGGCCAGCGGGCACTGATGGTGCACCCCGGGCCATTACGCGGCTAGAGGGCCAGATCGAAGAACAGGTACGACTTGCATCCTGCTTACCACTAACTACCCAAAATATACAAACTATATTACAACTGGGCCACAAATTACTCTAAAGCAGAATCATTTTTATTATAAGCTTTGCATAAATTTAATTAAAAAATATACGCACACATAATTCTCATTTTAATTAAAGTTAATGGGGCTCTTCATTAAAACCAAAAATGTAAAGAACATAAATAAACCATTTGAAAGAAAGCTGTTATGAACGCATCCAAATTAAAGTTAAACTAACTAGGTATCTATGTCGTCATAACCGGTTTTCGAACTTGACCTAAGAATGTAATTTTGATTTATGTCAATTGTCATGTCATTATGACTTTCGAGTTTTGTTGTTGTAAACAATTTTTATTTCTAAGTTAAACTAAAATAATGAATGGAACAGTATATTACGATTATGTTTTTAGGTCTAGGTAGTTATAAACTGGTATTTGAAATAACTCTACTGGTCGAACAGGTTAATAGTTGGTGTGATATATGACATGAAAATAGAAACTAGAAAAACTAAGCATAATGCAGGTAAATGAATAAAACAAGATGTTTTCATGATAACTACTGTGTGAATTACCTCCAATATATCATACTAAGTTTAAAGATATGCTTAGATCGCTTTTGCGAATGGACTTAAGTTGTACCCACCAAGTATTTTGTTCATGAAATATCACTAATCTAAAATTAGACCATTTCTGTTTATTTAGAATCTAATCTAATCAATAACATACAACTCTTACCAAATTACGTCCCATAATGTATATAATATAACTTTGAAAACTTTATTTAGGTACCAGTCCAGTCTAGAAGTCTTTTGTATGAACTATTTCAATTATTATTATAAACTTAAAATAGTTTATCACAAGAATATATAAAGAGTGATAAATGAGTTTTCACAGAAACAAAATGATATTATAATGCTAGAGAGCCTTCTTATTTTAAAATGTTTGTGATTTGATTGTTTTTAAACATTATGTACCTTACAAAATGCTACAACTTTAGCATCTTGTCCTCAGAAGCAGCTTAGACTCCAGGACGCGAAACAGGTGGAAGCAAAGGCAGCCCGCATCAAAGAGTGGGTGACAAACAAGCTACGGGAGCTGGAGCAACAGAACCAGTTGCTACGGGAACAGAACGACCGCTGCAACCAGCAGCTTGAATTGCTTAGGAACCATATTGCTGCTTCAGGGAGCAGGAATTCCACTGTAAGTTGATATCCTTATATATTATTACACTTAGTTCCCACAGAGCTCCCCGATAAATAATAAACTGCTCAAGCCTGGCCACTAGAAAATTAAATAAAAATGAAGCCTTCATAAAGCCTAAAATGTTTTTTCTGAAATCGGCTCTAGCAGGACTTGACTGGTTGAAAACAGTTATGTTTCATTGCAAAAGATCATTTCAAAGGTCTAGCTTTTACACAAAATAAAACATTGGTATTGGATAATAGAAGACACAGCCCATAAGAGCAATGTTAATGTAGAGATGCAGTAACTTATTACAGTGGCTTTTCCATTATCTTGAATGGATGTAAGAGAAGATAACCAGCAACTGTCTTAAATCACTCACTTTCTAATGCCTACTGTATATATTAATGCATTTGATTAAAGTTTATTCAAATTCATTTAATGCGGACAACAGTGCTAGGTGCAAAGCTTAAATATTCTAGTGTTAGTATCATTAGTTTAACAAAATAAAAATTCTCAATATATCTTTACTAATTAATGTTTTCATTAAAATCTTTAAGAAAAAACATTAAAAAGTATTAAAATAATTAATGATTAATGTTAAATTAAAAGATTACCCATTGTCATTAATCTTTCCATCAAAACTGATGACAATACAGAGAAGGTAATTTTACGGTATCTTTACTTCATAAGTCCTAAATGTTTGATTTTGATGTAATATATATTTTGATAAGCAATTTTTAGTACTTACATTATTTGGTTTCTACTTTTTAGCATAGGATTAATACTGGTACTATAATATACTGTAGTTTAACAAACTATAAAATGTAATCCTAATGGCTCTGTCACTCTAAATGCAGTATTTGTGTGTATGCATTACATAACAGGTCACTGTGTAGTGCAGCAGCAATTAAGTTCACTTATGTACTTACAAGTACTGCATATGGTGTCCTACTTTACCCAAAACAACTATCCTCCTCACAACTTGACTCCCACTTTATCCCCAGTTCATACCAACTCGGGCAAGCCTATCTCTCGAGGTGAGGACAGATGAGAGCTCTCCTCGAGCCACATCAAGCCTCTTGGCCTCCAACAGACGACGTTCAGAAAGCCTAGAGGGGCCTCAGGTAGATTAATGTTGCCGTTAGGGCATTAGCAGACAATTAAGTTGCATATCACTTTGCTAATTCTTATTTTTGTTATTGCACTGTTTATTTATTGTGTCGGATAAATTTTATCTTGTCAATTTATCTTGTATAGGGCGTATAATTTATTTTTCAGAATATAATTTTTAATAGCTGATACTGCAATTAAATTGTTTTTTATTGCAAGAAGAGTCTTATGATTGAGTTCTGTTATGTACTCGTTCTAAGGGAATTTATGGTCTTTATTAATGTCTGTTTTATTTTTTGTTTCGTTAAATCACATTTAGCTTTAATGTTATGCACAAAGTCATGTGTTGTATTCTGCTGTACTGAGGACTTTTTAAATAAAAATATAACATATACTGTGCTTCTCTAGTAAGTACAGTACATGATTTACTATAAATGTTTTTGTATACATATTATTTTTAAGAAAATCCAAAAGTATAGTAATTCTTTTCGTCTAGCAATCTTCATTTGAGTGTCATACATGCTTTACATATCTACCAAAAAAAAAACTATCAAAAGGGACGAGAATCAAATAAACACTAAAAACTAAACAACAAAAAGATCAAATCTATTTCCAAATCCCACAGTTACCAATAAACTCTGCTGAGCCTCACTACAGTACGCCGGTGCGACATAGACGGAACCTGTCGATCGGTACTACCAACATAGCGAATAACGTCAATGCTGCCAACCCCCCAGTCCTTAACACCATGAACAGGACTATGGATGAAAGGACCACCGCTAGCTTATTGGCTGATGATTTGGCTGTAAGTATCTCACCTATAAAATCGGATATAAGATACCCATTTACTTACCTACCACCTACTTGTAATGGTCTTATGATAGATGTAAGTTTGGGACGTAAATAAAAAATTTTTTTTTTTGAAAAGGTAGCTTTAATTAATGTTAATACTAAAAAAAATGTGGTATTTGAGCAAAATAATACCGCCGTAGAGAGAGTCGAACATATGCACTCAGAATTAATTATTTTCGGGATTGCCCGACTAGTTTCGAACACGAACTAGCTCATGAGTAAGGGCTCCCTTAGTCATGAGCTAAGTTCGCGGCAATGTCGCATGTCAAAAGTTTGATACTTGACATCACCACTAGTTGGGCAATCCCGAAAAGAGGGCATGTGAGTAATAACCGCTGAAAATTAATTAATATGAATATGTCTAATGTCTAGAGTTATTATGCACTTAGAATATTCAAAATTTTAAGAACAAATTCTTGCTGTTCTATCTTGAAGAGTTGGGGTGGATTGATTTATCTATTCACACCCCCAATTGCAGACTTGCGAAAACTCATTACCTCCAGACCTCCAGCCGCGCTTGCCACCAATAGACCTATGAGGCTCCCCAGCCATGATGAGTGAAACAAGCCTATGGGGGATGGGCCCACATGATTATCCTTAGTAACAAAAATCTTATTCGTCCAGTATATACAATAGTTTACTTTTGTTTATTCCAGACTGCTGTAGAAAACTTAGTGGTGCTACCAACAACGCCAAATACTTCTACCGATGGTGACACTACGCACGACTACGCAGAAATTTATACACCCAGCAGAGGTCAGTAAATCTACCTCTACATCTACTTTTACTTGGTTTGTAATGATAAGGGAGGGGCTTATGCCTAAGTAACAGCTATACAGGTCGCTCGATCGAGGTTAATCTACGCTTGCCACGGTCGGTCTATGAATAGGTGACCATCATTTCATATGACTGGTTTTCAGACTTTCAGGCCTCTGACTACCCGTAACCGCTGTCATAGATGTTAATTTGACAACCGGGACCAATGATTTAACGTGCTCTCCGAGGCACCCCTCCGTGCCGAGCACGCGTTACCTAGTAACTGGGTTGTGGAGATCAGATAGGCAGTCGTTCCATGTTAAATACTGTATTAAGCTGCATCCAGTTTGACCGAAAGTCGACCACAATATAATTGGGAAAAGGCTAGGCATATTGATTGATTGGTTTATAATGCAAAAACTTCCGGTCCAATTTAAAAAATTCTTTCACTAGTGGAAATTTGCACTACCACTGAGTAACGTAGGCTATATTTTATTTCAGCAATAATAAGCTTTCGGCCTGAAATTCCATGGGAGTGAAACCACGAGCGCAGTTAGTATTTATAAGTTATGTTTTCACAATTCCTACTAAAACTTTGTGGTCGTATTTGCCACACCTATCAAAACATAAGGGTCACCTTTTTCCACAAGTAACGTAATGTTTAAATTTAACCTTAGTATAACTAATTAATTTTGTATTACAGAACGTACGCCAGCCTGGCAAGGTGCAGTAAACGTGATAGTACAGGGCAATAGTCGTGGCGGCTCCTCCACTGGTGACAGTTCCGCGTCTGAACAACCCCGACCACCTACTCCTCCGCTGCACAGGTTCCCCAGCTGGGAAGCCAAGATCTACCAGGTAAAGTACTTTTTTCAGATATGTCAAGTTATGTCGCAGATTTTTACTCGAATTACTACAGATTAAAACCTTTTGGCTCACCCACGTACAAATACGTACTTCGATTCCAACAGTCGAAGCAGGTCGTCTTCTCCACCGCCACACACACTGTTCATACATTGTTTGCGCTAATATCCAAAAGTGACGGTAAGGTTTCTAAGAGCGTTCCTGCACTTGGACAGCGTGTTTAATGTGATAACTCACAGGTACTCCAGCTAAAAATTGAGCGCGTAGCAGTTTACTAGTTTCCCAAAAGAGCGTATTGAACGTAATATTGTATGGGTGGCAGCTCCTCGTCCGAACAACGGTGAAGCGTGAAGCTGGGCCTTGGAAACAAAACAGTATTTTACCTGGATGATCTTATAATGTTGAATCCGGCGATATTTTTGCGTCGAACGACGCCGCTCTCTCTAACTCCGCCGCTAAACAGGTTCATCAGAAGCAACAAAGTTGTTTGAGGGAATGTTCGACCAAGAAATTATATTCAAGAGTCTCGCAGTACATTGTCCGTATCTCCCAAAACAAACAAGATTTAAAACTGAATTAAAAAATCGGTCCCTTAAAAAAACGGCTTCTGCAGTCTCTCAGTATATCCGGGGCCTACCTTTTAGTTTTAAACAATTAATAACCACCCCGTTTCATTCGCAGGTGGCAGATGATGGTCTTCAGCAGTCGGTAGAAGAAGAGCTGAGTCCACCACCATGCCCTCGCCCCATGCACGAGTCCACCAGCTACCAGGATATATCCGTCCCCGTCTACGCCACAGTTAAAGGGGTAAGCAGGAAGCTCTTTAGAAACAAGATAATAATAAGATAAAAAAGTGCTTATAATTGAATGGGGGTTGACAGAAACTACAGACTGTCACCTGCGACGATCCTTACTACTTTTGCTTCGTTCATAATCTATAGTTACCTACCCATGCATATGAAAAAAGGCGTGAGTATGTATGTATTATATTTAATAGACATACATTTTTCATACGCATAATCGCATGCGTACTCTAAAGTTGAATCTGTTATCTATTCAGTGAACAGATATAAAATCTGGGGAAGAATTCGGAATAGTGAGCTGAGATAGGCTTATAGATAATTCGGCAGTGCGCCTGAATTATTTATCCGGGAGACCCAGGTTCAAATCCTGCTTACGGCAGTATATTTTATTCTACATAAATGTAAAATATCATCATCCCCTGTCCTTATCCCAATTTACTTGGAGTCGGCGCAGCATGTATTCTTTTTCCATACATCTCTATCAGCCATCATATGCCGCAGTCACTCCTTTTCTTGCCATATGACATATTTGTATAATAAATTAATAAAAAACATTTGACAGCGTGCTAGCCAAATAAGATCGATGCCGTTCACGGGTGATTCGTCGGACGATTCTTCGGACGGCGAGGAGTCTATGGGCGTTACTGTACACAACACGCCACATCACCAGCTTGTCAACGTTAACCCTATGTTCAGTAAGTTGTATGTTGTTATATTAAAAGTTAACCCATTGAGGGATGTTAGACGCCAATAGTAACAATAAAATAATCATGGTGAGACTTGTACAAAAAAATAAAGATCTTTAGAGAAGTTGGAATAGTTGCACTTTGATCCTTAGTCCCTGAAGAATAACTTTCGGCATTCAAAATATTTTTTAAAGCTTGCAATTAAATTAAAAATAATATTCCTAAAAAAATTCTTGTAAATTGAGTAAACTTCTGAAGTGGACTTCTGTGCCATACTAGTTAACTGTCAATGTGGTTGCGTTCATAAATTAGGCCAAGTACAGTTAGAAATCTCAAAATAAATAAAAAAATCATTACGAGGTTTAAGCTGTTGCGTCAGTCATTAGCAGACACAATAGATTTTTATTGTTACAACGTACAGATCTGTACGTTACTGAGCCGAAAGGTTAAAAACATTTTTACATAACGTCTCTAAAATTCTGTATTTTTTTGTACAAATCAATGTATGAGACTCACCATGATTCTTTCTGTTGTTTCTCGTCTTGTGTCCTTAAAAATGTTAAGATCTTATCTGATAGAAGAAATCTGATGAAGTCAAGTGGTCGTTAGCGCAGGTACTGGGTTCGAATCCCGGGTCAGACAGCCTTATTGAGGTTTTCTGTTAACAAATTCTCAGTAGCAACCAGGAGCTTGGAATTGTGCTTCATTTGAACTTCACCCACTGCGGGGTATAGGCCCCTCTCTGCTTGTGCCATCCTTCACGCTCATGTACTAATTTCATCCAGATTTTTCGTGGGGATTGGCACAAGCAGTGACAATCGCTTTAATCTTGCTGCCGGGTGAATAGTGTTCAACGGAAATAGGCTCACTACCTAGTACATGGGACTTAATTACTGCATTCGTAAAATGAGGTGTAATGTTGTTTTTGTAATGTAAAATTATCTGTTTATTTTAATAAAGGTATTGCTTACTTGCCACATTAAACGTAGATTGTTATGCCCAAAATTATAGATTTAACGCGTCCTCTTATTTTTTAGTTTTTGCTTTCATCTATGTTTTTATTATATCTCAATGCTAAATTAATAACAGTGGTAATATTGATTTAAGTATAATTTTACTTTTGTTTTAATGTTTTTTTAACTGCCTTGTTTGTCTATCTTAAGAATTGTGCCTGGTAGATGGCAATAGAATCACCACCTATTATTAACTACTTTTTATTAATAAAAACATTGGTAAAATATGGCTGTAAAACTGTATACACATCTGCCTACCCTTTTCGGGAATACAAGCGTAATGCTATTTTATGATGATGGTTTTTATGTAATTATTTACCTATGTTTCCACCAGGTGGTCAAACCTCAAACCAGATGCCAATCAACAATGTGAACTTAACAAGCGTCCTCCCCGCATCAATACAACAGACGTCCAACGGCCTAGTACTGACGAACAGTGCCAACGGACAGTGTAGCTCGTCTGACACCAGCCTTAGTGCCAGCTCCCCGTCCAAGAGTGTGAAGACCAGCTCCAGTCTTAGTCCCGCTAAGAGATCTAGCAGTGGATCCCCCAGTAAACAGAGTAAAACTAGAGGTATGTCAACAAAACGTTCGTCTTTCGTGTGTTTAGAAGCTAAACTGGATTACTTTTAAACATAATTTCGATCTATTGTCTTTGGAAATACGTCTACGACGAAATAGAATACGTCAGTTCTTCTGGATGTCAAGGATCATCAAACTAATAGGTTACTACTACTTTGTTACTACTACTACGTTGTACTACTTTGGTGTCTGTTACTACAACCGAAAAAAAAGGTTAGCGTGCCTTTTAAAGCACAGTGACACTAGATGCAAATGCATAAAAAAGCAGCAAAAAGCAGTCACCCATCCGTAGACTGTCCGCGAAAAGCCTTATCCGTTATTGACTGGATCTCTATATTTTATGAAATGGCTTTTAGAGAAATATAAAAAAGAAAACATAAATTAATGCGGTCTTAGGGGTCTCGTTTTACAAATGGGGCAATAAATCAAATCAAAATTATTGCATTTCTTTTAAAGCTGATGTTATAATGAAATTTCACACAGAAACATAAGTTAATTTCACTTCTAAATCAACTGTAGGGTGCATAATTATTGATTTAACACTAGGAATCATTACGAGTTTCTACTTCAACATAACGCCATTATCACAAACATAATCAACCCCAGTAATACTACTAGCTTTATCACCAGCTAAAAACAGCACCAGATTAGCAATATCCTCAGTTTCACACACCTTACCAAGAGGCATTGCTGATGAGAAAAATTCCCAAGGGGTTTCATCTCCAGCATTTAACAGAATATCGGTCTTCACCGGCCCAGGACTAACAGCATTCACTCTGACTCCATACTTTGCTAATTCTAAGGCCAGGCCTTTAGTGAAGTTATCGACTCCGGCTTTAGATACTCCGTAAGCAACCAATCTCGAATCAGGGATGATTTTTCCAGCGATACTTGATATGTTTATAATATTTCCCTTACTTTCAATAAGGTGAGGTACAGCCAAATGTGTCATATTAAACAGTGATCTTAAATTAGTATTGATCAATTCATCGAATGTTTCTAAAACATTCTCGTCCAAAATACTTTCGTAACGGACTATGCCTGCATTGTTGACTAAAACATCTATTTTCCCGTAATTTTCAATGGTTTCTTCAATAATTCTCTTCGCATCTTCCAAGTCAGTTATATCGGCTTTTATGACGAGTGGTTCTTCACATTGTTTTGCGATGTTAGATAGTTTTGTCTCGTTTCTTCCCACGAGAACTACTTTCGCTCCTTCTTGAGAAAAAAGAATAGCAGTATCCGCTCCTATTCCGGAACTGGCTCCGGTTATTAGTACGACTTTGTTCTCGAAACTCATGATTTGGTAGAAGTATTCAAGAATTAGGATAAGCTTTGTAGTATGTATGTATGCTTTAAGAAGTCTTGAGTGGAACTGAGGAATGTAAAGAAATTCTTTGTCTATTTATATTACGTTGATTTGCCCTTCAATGTTAAGGCCTTGGAAAACCCATATAGCCACGCCCTATAATTGTCAATATGCATGCAAGTCCATCATTATAACAAAATAAAAGATATAATTTACTGAAATGATTTATATTCCAATGTGACTTTCCACGCCCTTTGAGTTAAATATTTACACCTTGACCAAGGGCGATGTAAAAAGTTGTAGTTATAGTCTATTTGAAGGACATTTGAAGGTGCCACTTAAATATTATGAAAAACATTACAATATACAAGTAAAACCATTTTTTTACAATTATTTTAATTACATACTTTGTTAAAATGACCCAAATCAAAAATGCCTCATGGGAAAACTGTTGGGGGGTGTAGTTTTATACGTACACATGACATTTGTTCACAGGATTCTAATTCTTAACAGCGTTGAACATAACAATAATTAAAACTGTGTACCTACTTTGCTTCCGGTAGTCGTATTGATTTACGCATAAATCAACATCCCACTTTATAATTATGTCATGTCCATCGGCAACATTTTCGAAAGATGGCTTAATATCGTACAACCAAGGAATAAGCCAGAGTCCATTCATCCTCTAATCGTTTTTGATGTTCTAAATGAAAACGGCAGTTTACAACCTGTTCATATTAAACAGAATTTTTTGCCTGAAACTTCTCACGTCTGTTAATTAGATGGTGAACTTGGGCTGACTCCCTTACTTATTCTCTAAGCCTGGCTTCACACGAAAACAACACAATTCGTGTGGCAATCAGTCATCATGTGAAAAGTCTGAACATAATACTACAGTTCTGGATCGCCGTCACTCAGTGCTTTACACATGATATCCTTCTATACATAAAAAAATAGTAGCATAGCAAAACATCGGTAACAAAGTCCAAGCCACTTTCGGTTAGGGCTCGAGACTGCGAAATCTCTTGATTATTCCCGCAGTCCAGGGGGAGCTTTCTCCGCCTAGCCCTCGAAACAAATATCGAAAAAAGCTTCGAGTAACTCATTCGCCGAACCGACTGTCACAATGACTGATTAAACTGCTAATCTATACTTATAATAAAATCGTAACTCGAAAGCCCGAAAATTTCAAACACGCTTTTTGTTTTTTTTTTCTTTCGTAATGTGTTATTTATTAATATAATTCTCAGACACATCATTCGAATCCGGCATGTCGGATGACTACGCTATTCCTCCGGATGCAGTTTCCTGCGATAGTACTGCGTCGCCATCGCTCGCGTCTTTATGTAGAGCGCCCCCTACCACAGACTCGCCGAGACGACATGATGCGTTGGAGAAAAGCGGACATTTAGCCAAGCTTGGAGGGAAACTCAAGACGTGGAGGAAACGATGGTGAGTAGCTATCTGAAATAACAAAAAAAAATCGTCGTATGTATATAAACCCTTGTTTAGTTTGAGAAACACATTATGCTGGCTTTTATGAATATACTCGGCTAGTTTGGATTCCGGAGCATGAAAATTGATATATTTTAAGGAAAAATTTAAAGATTACGTTATCAGAATATTTTAATTGCTGTAATTGTTTGATAGCGGGAGCAAGATAGCACTATTCATCTTTAGAGTCTGTCACCCTCTCCTTTACCCTAATAATAACTTCAATGTCACATTACAGTAAGATGTCAAGGCTTTCGCTTATTTTTATCAGTGCTTATGAGCAGATCAAAAATGTAGTAGCAAATAATGAATAAAAATAAAAATATATTATTGGAATACATAAGTTGCCTCGTCATGATCTTTCCCTATATGGTTCACTAAGATCTTTTTACTTTGCAACTTCAGCACACTTTCTTTATAAAAAAACATTGCCCCACACTTTGGTTTTGTGGCGTTTACAGACATATGTCTATCACACAACCCTGTTTTTACTTATTCCCAGGTTTGTCCTCAAAAACGGTACACTATCCTACTGGAAGTCGCAATCAGAAGTGAATCGCAAGCCACAGGGTCAGATTGGCCTCGGTGAAGCCTGCAAGATATCCCGGAACGAAGGAGCTGCCACTTTCGAGATATTTACTGGAAGCAGGACATATTATTTAACTGCTGACAGCATCGCTACTATGGAGGATTGGATAAGAGTTTTACAGGTAACATTAAAGAGTATATATACATACCATCTTAACATTGTACTCTTTAGTTTTTATAATATTATGTTATTACTTACCTTTGTGAAGAGATAAATAAAAATCATTATTATTATCTTAACCTTTCAACCGACGGTACTGAACCACAATGAATTATCTTATTTTTATCGAGCTCCAAATGCCTAGTGACGCTCAAATTGTAATTATTTCAATCCCAATTTTAGTGTTTATGGTTCTATGATGGATATTTCTACCAATATCCAGGTTGATGGATATGTGGGTAATTTGGTAGGTCTTTTCCCCATTTATTTTGGCATATAACCAATTATTATTAAATTATAACTTTCTTATGTGATTTACGACAAAAAGCACAATTTTTTGTGATAATAATTTTATTTTACAAAAGAAAGTATAGCAAATGATTTCCAAATAATTAACCTTGACATACGGTCGGCATTTTGCAGCACTTAGTGTATCGGTCAAAAGGTTAATCGACTGTGAGTTATTGCGATCAATCATTGGTCTGAAATCCTACAAATTCACCTGACTGGCTCACACACAAGTGTTTATATTATGACGATACATTATAATTTCGCCAGTTAAGCTAAAAAAAAGTTAAGCGCTGATTGTTTCCAAATTGAGATAATCTTTCAGCACGCGTCTTTGTCGTCAAACTTGTCATGTCGATAAAAGTTTAAATGTATTGAATTTTGATGTTTTATCAAATGTTCAACCACCCCTACCCTTATATGGGTAGGGGTGGCTATTAGACACTCAGCATTCAAAGCATTTAAAATCTTGAATAATGATTATTCTTAGCTTAAACTATAACATTGTTCTGAAGATCGACCTATCCCTAAATTAAAAATCTTATACACTAATATCCGTGTAATATAACTCGTAAAACAATATAATATTACTATTTATTCTTTCATTCAAAATGTAAAAAAGAACTAATATTAACCTTTACGATCAGACTGAAGGCTGACAAAAACAAATTCAAGGCCCTAGTACTTTATGTAAACAAGATCTCTTCATTTCCAGAACGTCCAAAGGCGGAACGCAACCAAACTTCTTCTCAGTAAGGAAGACAACAAGCCTACCATCCAGGGCTGGCTGACGAAGGTCAAGAACGGCCACGCCAAGAAGAGCTGGTGTGTTCTCATTGGGAAGATGTTCCTTTACTTCAAGTCGCCTGGGGATCAGGTATGTGGCGGTTAGGTATTCTAGATCGTAGATGTAATCAATATAAAAGGAGGAGAGGTTAGAAGGAGGTTGTTGGGTTTTTCTGTTAGAAAATTGTCAGTAGTAGCGCAGAGTTTGAATTGTGTTCGGTTGATGGGAATAGAACTCACAATAACAGCGATGGTGCAATGTGGGTGTATACCTCCGTCTACCCTATATCTATCGCTCGAAGAATAAAGGCATGCTGCTATGTTTCATTAGAAGAAGGGTAGATGCTTCGTATCTGCAATATATAACATCACACCTATGTCTGAAGGGTTAGGCAGAGGTGTGCTCTTGTACACCCATCATTCACCATATAGATTCTCCAACTAAAAATACACCTATAAAATCTATTTGTATATTAATTATAGATCTTAGGTCTTGTGTTTTTTTCAATACGGAGAATACATCGTGAAGAATAATAAATGTGAGAGCCTATTGCCATCTATCGGGCACAATTCCAAACTAAGAAAAACCCAATTACACTTTTTTTTTATTACACCAATTTAAACAAACGAGGTAGCCAATTATTATTAATATCTTTAATTTTTTTCTCTAGAACCCAACCGGTCAGATCAACATGCGGGACGCACGTGTCGAAGATGTAGAACACGTGTCAGACTCCGACTCCGAGGAGAAGAACGACGATACCCGCAATCATCTCACTGTCGCCATCTATCCGCAGCACCAGGTAACTGGGGTCAGTGGAACATTCACATATATTGTTACTACCGTATTTTGTAGGCAGTTTAGGTGTAGAACGTATGAAAAAATACATGTTTTATTTTTGGCAAATAACGAACCTATAAAAAAAAACTTAAACTAGAAATAGATGTTAGCTCCTACGCTTGTTCTACAATAGAACCAATCAAAACGTATTATATTGATTTTAGAAATTATGTCAAAATGGTTTTAGCCAATTGCCATGCTTTGGTATCAGCTACAGTAGCGCTATTAGTTCCTTCTAATGCAACTCAATTAAGAAATACTGCTATTTTTCACACTCGTCAATAGTTCCGAGGGACTTTTTTTTATACGATTTCGTCACAGGACGATTCAGACGTTTTTTAATGCAATTATATAGTAGAACGACTGTCGCCATCTATCCGCAACACCAGTTAACTGATGTAAACCTAGATTATAGACCCGTATAAATATTTCTGTGGAAAGTATATAATTATCTATTATTTAGTTTCTTAGTTAGTGATAATACATACCAACTTGTAATTTATTGTAAAATGAACTTATTTTAAGAGTGGAGAGTACCTTGCTGATTCTTTTCATAAGTCTTACTTTTGGGAATCTATCTTTGTCGCTTTTTAAACACCTGTAATGGACTATTTGAAATAAAAATGTTTAAGTTTGAATGACGTTTTTAAACAATAAACAAAAATGTAAACAAGCATGAAAAACATAGATAATGGACTAAGATGTACTGTAGTTTTGAATTGACCCAAAAATGTATCAATCTGGTAACATTTCCAGAGTTTGAATTCGCATGTAGTTTATTAGTATGGATTGTAAACAATTGAATAAGATTCGCATGGTTACCGTTGATGTAATAAATACTCTTATATTGTGAGAAGCATGAAACCTTTTCTAGATTAAAGCCATTTCCGACTCGACAGAGTAGATACTTTATCTAAGCGAAAGACCAACGACAACCAAAAAATACCATTTTTTTTTCTTTTTACATATTTGTGCACAGACTGCAAAACGTATGTAATGAAGTAAAACATTTGACAACTCCCCACATTTAACGATGGATAGTTTTATAAAAATAAAAAAAAACAAATCTAAACCTGTTGACCGGGCTCTCAAAACAAATATCGTAAACATAAATACTAGTGCCAGCCTTCCCTTCCCACAGGGCCCTACATACCTACTATTCGAGAGTAAAGCCGACAAGGACTCCTGGTTATACCACTTAACTGTGGTGAGTGGAGGTGGGCTCAGTCAGGGGACGCACTTCGAACAACTGGTGCAGAAGCTGATGGAGACTGATGGAGATCCTAGTAAGTGCTGCTTTATTTATATACAATTTATTTAGTCGTCTCTAAAACCTTAGATCATAATTAACAAAAAATTCTGAAAGGGATAACAAATATAAATTTTTTCCGTATTATTCTTATCAACATATAACTTTAAATTTAGTTTTGAAAAGTTTATTTTAATAATTACAGATTGTGTTCTATGGAGGCATCCAACACTACTATATTCCAAAGAAAACTTGACGTCTCCTCTCACTTCGCTCAACTCAGAGGCGCTACAGGCCGAAGCTTTAAAGTTATTTAAGGTTAGAAAATTATGATTATTTTTTAAATGTGTTTTTTACAGTTATTGTTATTGGGTTTTCCTGTTTGGAAATTCTCAGTAGCATCCCGGAGCTAGGAAATTGGTTGTGTGACACCCCCGTGCTTCAGAGAGCTTCTTGCTCTCCAGTCGAGTCGGATTGCCGTCCCATCGAATTATGAAAGTGAAGGAAGAGGGAGTGCACCTGTATTTTTGCATACACTTGTGCACTATAATATCTCCTGTGTACTTTGCTCATCTCCTCGGAGATAGGCCGCCGTGACCAAGATACGGTCTGGAGGAGTGTTTGTGTACTTATATATAGTTAGTATTATATAGTTTATACCAATATCATATTCAATTTCCAAATTCTCACTCACCGAGGACGTAGTACTTTACTTTTCGCTTTATAAAACCCATTTCAATTATCTTTTTTTTTTATAATTTCTGGCTAACATCTAGTCTGATATCTTTACTGCTATCATAGAGATGCTTAAAGAGGCTAAGATTTTTCTAATACGAACTAATGTTATTATATTAAATGGTAAAAGAATACGGTCGTGAGCAGGATTCGAACCTGCGCTTCCCGGATTTATCCGAATTCGAATCCTGCTCACGACCGTATTCTTTTTCCATTTAATATAATAACTAGTGACCCGCCCCGGCTTCGCACGGGTGCAATGCTGATACTAAATACACTACAGAAAAACTGTGAACGTTGTATATAAAAACATAGCGGCCCGCTCCGGCTTCGCACGGGTATAAAATATATAGCCTATGTGATTAAAATCAATCCAGTAGTTTTGATTTATTCATTACTGCCCGTGGCCCGCACGCGTTAAATTTGGAGTAAAACAATCCCCCTTTCCCTATACCATGAAGATTTCTGACTTTTCTGTAGACCTTTTTTATAACAAACGCTACGTCCCGCAATTTTTAAATCTGTAATATCTTCGAAAATATTCACTTAAATCATACGGTGTAAAGGGCCATATATATCTATATTAAATGAACAATGTATTCAAGGTATTTAATTGGTTAAGGATTAATGCTGTATTGGTTAAAATCGCTTCGAAAATTAGCCATTATTTGTCGTAAAAAGTAAATGACAAAAAAAAGTTATTGTGGGTTATCCATAAGAGATAGACATATACCATCACGGACTTTTCTGTAGACCTTTTCAATGTGTACAATACTTAGTACATTATTTTGATATAACTCGTAGGGTTCAGCCTGCGTTTGCAATGTAAGCGGAAAAAATGAAATTATTTACGACACCACATTAGAAACCTCAAAAATAACAGTACTTCTCCACTATTGAATGGATGTTATTATACATATAAACCTTCCTCTTGAATCACTCTATCTATTAAAAAAAAACGCATCAAAATCCGTTGCGTAGTTTCAAAGATTTAAGCATACAAAGGGACATAGGGACAGAGAAAGCGACTTTGTTTTATACTATGTAGTGATAGTGATTTAAATAAATAATTTTTCACCCATATGTTGCCCCTATAAAACCTCATTCTACGGTTCCAGTGCGTCCAACTATTCATGTCGGTGGCCGTCGAAGGCGCAGGCATCGACTACCACGTGGTGCTAGCTCAGAACGCTCTCCAACAATGTCTGGAAGTGTCGGAGCTCCAGGACGAGTTGTGTTCAGGTCTGGCGCGGCAGACCACCCCCCACACCCACCACAAGCACGGCGTGCAGGTAACGCCCGACGCTACCAGGCGCAACGCTAAGCTAAACCTTAAGGCTAACAAGCTTAAGAATGTAAGTTGGTTTTTGTTTCGTTTGGGTTTTTTTTAGGTTTAGGGTTGACAGTTTGATGGGTATTTTTGGGACACTGGTGTTTTCTTTTCGTTGAATTAATTGAAAGTGCCATTATAATTATTCGTAATTTTGGTCGGCTTCGGAAATTTTTAAGAATAAATTTTCATAGAAACATAGGAGACGTACTTATTGATTATTGGGGTTAACTTATTGGGTTTTTTTGTGGTAACACTGGTATAATTTTGTTGATAATTTGAAAAGGAAAATATCTGTTAAATATCTTAATTTATGGTCTTAAAGATAAGAATAGTTTTCAGAGAAGCTTACATTAATTCAAACTTTGTTCTTCTCAAAACTAGTCACCTATCACAAATGTTTGAATTTATTTCATTATATACTCACTCTAATTTATTTTGGACTTGTTAACTATAATAAAAACTGTATTTATTGAGTAGTAATGTAGTTATGTCTAAAAAGCAAACCCATGTTTTATATTTTACGCTTCATATTTCAATTTTAATCTATAAAGGCCAAATTCTTACCGTCAAATTACAAATTACGGAACAGGAAGGCCAAATTTTGCTACAAGGTCAAGGTCATTTGATAACATTCAACATTTTATATTTTCACGGTCAATGTCATTATATCATGGCCAAGGTTCCTATTCAAGGTAAAGGCCACAGTTTTCAAAGTCAAACCGGGCTCAATGCCGCGATTACTGTAATCAATGAAGAGGTTACTATCCAAGGTCGGGGATAACAAGTATCAAGTAAATCAAGGCCAATTTTGAGGTCAAGCTATCTTTTTAAAGACTATTTTAGTATTTATAACGGTCGGTATTATTAAATAGCTGTTTTAAACTTCTAGTAAATAGGTAGGTACTATCGTATCTTGAAATATTAAATAACCAAAACATTTTAGAGATATAAAATTAAATTCTACGTCCCTAAGTCCAATTACATCAGTAAAACTCCCATATCAAGGTCAAGGACAACGAAAATCCGATTTTCAATAATTTATTTTATAATACTAGTTCTTATCGCCATTATTAAAAAAAAAGTTCTACAGTATCTATTATCATTGTCACTTTTCGTTAGACCAGTGTCTCGATAGTTAATGATTAACTATCGAGTTATGAAACTTTATGATCTGTCAAACTGTCGACCATAAATCGTATATTAAGGTGGATTCAGAACAGAGAGTACGAGCTTACGGGACTGTATGAATACCACCTTAATTTATGAAAACAACAATTGATTAAAACAAAACAGAATAAACTTATTTTATTTCAGTTTCGTGTCCTGTATTTTTAATGTTGTCAGTGAGAGTTGATCTTATGTTTTGTTTTTATTTTTATTGTCAATTGTTGTTTTCATTTCTGTAAACGTTTGGTGTACTTTTTCTTGATCATCAATAAGCTATTATCATTAACACTAAAGTAATACACAATTGAATATTATTTATGAAACGAAACAGTACATCAAATCTTATAATTTTGTTTGCTGTTCATAAAAATACTTTCTGTTTCTTTTATGTAATGGAAGGTATTTAACATTATAAATAAACGATAAAGCATGGCTTTTGATGTTACGACTAGGGATTTGACGGTACTCTCAATAATTATTCAATTTGAGGAGAACGAAAAAATATATTTTTAAGTGCCTGCATAGTGACTGGTATTCATTTTGACATATTCTTTATTCTTTTAAAAAAAATGTTGCCCCGCTCTAGGAATTTCTTCCTGTATCGTGGGTGCGTTTTCAGACATATAATCACACAAGCACACACACACCCAGACCCGGAGCAATTATCTATAGATCGTACAAATATTTGCTCCGTGCAGGAATCGAACCAGCGCAGCAGTCGGTCTCTCGACCACTGCGCCAACCGCGCTGTCACATAGAATGTTTTCATATAAAAAATTAACTATGTGTGAGTGTACGTCCACGTTTAGTGAAGCCGATATCGCACAGAACTTAAAAAAGTACATGCAACATAATTTTTTGTATATAAGGTTCTAATTTATTAGATAATTTCCTTTTAAGGGGGTCAATGTGTAAGTGGACTTCATGGATGAATGGATTCATTTAAGCCGTAATTCAAATTGTTACAACAATTAAATTTTTTCTTAATGTTCACTATTTCAAGTATCAGTTTTCGTCTTGCTAGTACTATGTTAATTACAAATAATTTGTTATATCCATTTAATTCTTAGCTTAAGTGAATGTATTTGACTTATATATTACTCCTTTGAAAGGAAATTACCTAATAAATTAGAACCTTATATATACAGGCAGAATTTTTCAAATGGGCTACTATGACCAAATCCGGAACTATATGCAATAGTGAAAATACTCAAAAGGAGTCTCGGGCCCGATTTTGATGAAAACTAAAACAACATCATTTTTGAAAAATCAAAACTCTATTCTCCTAGCGAAGAATCGAATTCGTTGATTTTGGAAGAAAATTACACACTATTATTACTATATCTCATAATGTTGCTAATAAGGATCAAAATATCTGTACAATCTATTCAGTTGCTGATTTTGAACAGAAATGATTATGAAACTACTTTCGAGTTCATATACTAAAATATATACTAAAAATAATGTTGTAAAGTTTGTTATCCCATTATAAAAACGTCAAAAATTTCGCTTTCTTCCAATCAAACTAATGTCACAGTGTCAAAATGAATAACCATAGAACAACGTCTATATACTATACTCGCTATATATTCGCAACGGCTTAGCTTACGGGCGATCGCTTCGATGCTTTTCTCATATGTTATTAGTAATGTAATCATAAACTACATACCATTCATCGGTTTTATACATGACACGAGTTTTGAGGGATTCTCTTGCATTAGATTCTGTAGATATTTCTAGAATATTGTGCTCTAAGTTTCATTTTTGTTAGCATTTTTTGGGTATTGGGTACATACACATGTGCATTTTCAATTTATACTATTTTATGTCCATATTCAAAATTGATTGCTTTCAATTAATGAATGTTACAAGGAAAACATTTTAAATTCACTAATGTTCCTCATAATGGCAAACATATGTATTAAACACACAAAAAAAAAACATTTTCTTGGTTTATTGAATAGATTCAGGCGTTACTTTGCGGAAGTCCATTACAATGGATGCAAATAAATACAATAATTAGCTACTTCCACAAAATTGAGGGTAGTCATGCATTACCTGTGCACCACCCGCCCGCAAATATATGCACATACGCAAACCGTGAAAATTCCGACTACCACCAACTACTCTATGTCACTGAGTCAGTGAGTCACTGGACTCACTCGGTGGCGGACACTGCACGGTCTAACAGCTCCTGATGATGCCCCGTGGAGGGGCGAAACACGTGTAGAGTAGTTGGTGATAGTCGGAATTTTCACCACTTGCGTATGTGCATATATTTACGGGCGGGCGGGCGGTGCACAGGTAATGCATGACTACCCTCAATTTTGTGGAAGTAGCTAGATATTGTATTTATTTGCATCCATTTTCTTGGTTTTTTAATTAATGTTGTGCACTTCAATGCAATTATATATTAAATATCACTGTCTATTAGAAATTGCACATATACTTTTAGCCACGTGGGGTACGAGCACAATATACATAATTATAAGCTTCAAAAACTAATATTTATTTGCGTTAAAAACTGTAAATATACACTAACAAACCATTATTGTTATAGTCTGCTTTGTGTGTCGCTGGTATATAAAGCTTCGTCTCGTGGTCGATCAATTTGGAATTGTGTATTGTGAATACCATATTGGCTTTATGAAATAAATGCGATGATATACGAAAGCATAATTATGCTACAAAATTTACAACATGGAATTGAACGAAAAAAGTTTTTATTCCAATTTGATCCGTCTAGTTCTGGCAACACTAAAAAAGTTTACATAATAATGCGTTCGATTTTTGAATTATTACAAATGTTGCCACAACATAAAAAATATATTGTTACGTTGCAAAATTTCAAATGGAATGTTGGTGTAAATTTTTTCCCCGATTTTCTTTTTATTTTTGTCTTCCGAGAATGTTTGTCCCCCCGCCCCTATAGATTTAGGGAATGACCGTTTTATTTTGTTAATCTATCATTCATACTCTATCATAGCTAGTGTTCCTTCGCACTGTTGGATCTCCTTTGCTATGAAAGGTTGATGTTGCAAGTTTTTAGTCTGTTACCTATAGCCCGTATATATGTTTATATAATACCCTATATTGAGGTGAGTATTTAGGATTAAGTTATGATGATGTGATTGCGTAATATGTCGAAATAATGTTTCTTTAATCTACAATTTGTTTTTTTGGGGCTCGGAATACACTAGCGTTTATTCATTCAACCTTTATAGATACCTACCATTGCGATAATACACATTTAAAATTATGTCGTGACCTTGACCTCTTAGTTTGTTGCATCCAGTTTAAAAGGTATCTGGGTTAAAAGTATCTATAACAGATATATTTTCAGAAATAAATGTCAATCAACAATATTTAACTACTCCCTAATTAAATATAAAATAACTACCTTTTATATAAACATAAAATACAGAAAAAATAAATTATTCAGTACTGAACCGTTTAATGCAAAGTCTCGGTGTGAAAAATTATGAATGAAATATGCTCATAATTTTATTCAACTGAAGACATATTATGCAATCCATCAAAATATTAACAAAAACACTGTACATTGAATCACAAAACTATCCTATTGTACATAGGTATTAGGATAATTTACACTATAATATTATTAATTTGGGAAACTGGTATTTAATAGCACAAACATAGGGGTGTATTGCACCGGCACTAATTGAAAATATAAATAACATGATCAAAAACTGCACATAAAAATACTCTTAAAATTATGCTGACTGTATGGAGTATTTTGTAATGAAAATAGCACAATTCTACAGCATTGGACTGGGTGTATATTATTTGTTATTGGGCACTTTCTGACGATTTCGGAATTCTTGAGGTGGCTGACATCGGAATTTCAATGGCAGAAATGTGTCCTCAAACAGCGCTGTGTCTCAAAAATGAAGTACATTTAAAATTACCAAGTATGGGGATTTAGTCAATTAGATTGATTCCACATGAGCCTTTGCTGCAATGCTTATGGGTTATCTTTCACAAATAAAATATGAGAGTGCAGCTGCAGAATAAAATACTTTCAGTTAGAAATAATGTTTATACCACTTGACGCTTTAATTTGGCGTTATTTACAAGTATTCTATATGTATATTATTTATTACGTACAAATATATGTATTTTCTGAAATATATTGTAATATACCTATTTATGTTTAAAACACCCAAATATTACATCAGAGCATGTACCTCTGAATTAAAACGAAACATGTCCTATAAATGTATTACATCCTATACAGTATACATACATGACACCACAGATTACCTAGGTATCGCAAGTACGTCCAATTGTATGAAAACCAAGCGTACCAGATATTGTGAAATTAAAAATAGCAATAAAGCATCTCCCTTCATATGAATGGAAATTGATATCAAATATTGTTCCCCGGTTACTACTCACCTGCATTTTTCGGATTTGCGCGACTAGTTTCGAGCTCAAACGCAGCCCTTAGTTATGAGCGGAGTCCGCGGCAACGTCGCGAGTCAGACTCTACTAGTTTAGCCGACTAGTCGAGAAAACCCGAAAAATGCACATGAGTAGTAACCGGTGAACAATAAATTAATATGAATATATCTCCATTCGCCCCAACTACTTTTTTACACATTAAACCACTTATAGTACCATAAGACGACCTTTTTTCTTTTCTGATGTCTTACTAAGGAAACTGGACAGCAGATTGATCTTAGCAGCGTAAAATTTGGCGCTGTGCGTCTACTTTAAGGCTATTAAGTCCACTTGCGGTATCTAGTTTAATCTATGACACAAAAGATACGTTCAAAGAAAACCAAACCACATTCTAAAGACCCCAAGTCACGTAAACAAACATATCTCACCCCACGCCAGTCCAAACTCCCAGCTATAGCCACCGTATCGCCAACATTTCATTTGTTCAGCAACTGCTACTGTGCGCGACTCAGTCGCTGTTCACGTGCGACACGGGCGCGTCGTCTGTGGGCGGAGACAACAAGAGCGACGTCCCGCCCAACGCCGCGGGATCGCCTAGCTCGATACAGGTAAACGAGTACTAGGTTATGTAGGAATTACTGTTTAATATTGTCATAATATGAACGCATTATAAGCAGAAAAAAGATTTTTATCCCATTATAGATACCATATGTGTTTCAGCATTTCAATAAGAGTAAAGTGCGTTTCTCATAAAAATTCCCTTTGCCGTAATGTTAGCACCACTAACTTTGAACGGAAAAGCAATGTTACATTTACAGTGGGGCCAACATTATAGCGAGAGGACTTCTTATGTGTAACGCAGTCTAGTAGATGCTTATTTATTGCCGTCAACCGTTATGGGCATGTATGGCGTAATGGCATTGCATCAAATGTTAGTTTTCCTTTTAAGGATTCCGATGAATCTACTCTAAGCTGACATTGTGTTGTTGATTGAAATTTTCAGCTACAAATGCTTCTTCTATCCAGTTTTATATTATTATGTAGTTACGATGGTATTATTAAATTGCTGAAGAAAAAAAAAAGATATTTACATTTTATTTGTTAACCAAAAGTATAAATTTCTGTGTATATGAATATAAATAAAAAAATTATGTTTGAAGATCGCTTTATACAAAATTATTGCTTCGAGTTAACCACATGTATTTAGTGTTAGAATTTTCCTGAGGCCAGTAATAATAATAATTGTTGTCACAAAGGGTAGGCATGTACGTCTTGTCTTTGTCTGTTTACTTAAGATATGAGAAAAGCAAATTACGAATCTTTATGTAATCTGAAGAACAGAGGAGCTATAGGGGTGGGTACACATTATCAAACTTAACGTTATTCAAGTTATTTTTTTCAAGTTATATTGTTTATTTGGTTGAATAAATGAGTGCTCCTCAAATACTAAGCAAACATTATGTGTTTGAGTCGTGGTTTATAATGTGTCATTATCCTTATAAATTCTTTTAGATATAAAAAAACGTTAAGAGTTCAACTTCAGTAACCATAACAACTCAAAATTTCAAAATATAAATAAAAACCTGACACTTTTTCTCATAATATAAAAGTGTTAATAAATATTAAGTTACTGTTAAAACTTCTATTTAAACTAAGACCCGTATCAAAAACCAATCCCCTTTACAAAGCCCCACCCTTTCCAAAATGGCGTCCACTCAGAACTTGTCAATTTCATATATTTCAGCATTTCATATCGTATCGATTGGCTTTAATACGGGTCATAGATTTTATACTTAACCTACTTCAAAAAGGAGGAGGTTCTGATAGACTGTATTTTTTTCTACCAACAAAGGCATGTTTCCAGGCGCCGTTGTTATCAGTGGACTGCAAGAGCAACCCGCCCACTTACAGCTTTGTACAAGGATGGCAACTGTTAGCGTTGGCTGTCAGTCTGTTTGTGCCACGGAATAACAGGCTGCTGTGGTACTTGAAGCTACATCTGAGCAGACATGCAGATTCTAAGTGAGTATCTATAGTTGTAACTATTTTTAGCTATTTGTATACGTTTTGAAATGTAGAGAATGAAATCAAATCCGATGAACAATTTTGATGATTCCCTGCGTTCTATGATGACTTGTTTTATTTTTTGACTCAATTTTTTCACGGATTCCATATTGCAATGACCGGACATATTCCAATAAGGGTTCTAGAAGGTACTTACTACGTATTAATCCTTTAAGAATTATTTTTTTGTTTAAATCCCATTTCGTTATTATTGTTGATCGCAATATGATTAAACGATTCTACAATTGTCAGTGATGATGATAATGAATGTCAACTTTAATTGTTTAAAAGAATTTACTGTAATCCAAACATAATTTTCATCCTTCCTTAGAACGGAATGCGGTAAATACGCCGCGTACTGTTCACGCGCACTCGAGCGTACCATCCGCAACGGCGGGCGCGAGGACAAGCCGTCTCGTATGGAAGTACTCTCGATTCTACTGAAGAACCCCTACCACCACTGTCTGCCGCACGCTATACCTGTTCACATGCTCAACAATACTTATCAGGTATGAACGAAGCAATCTACATAATCTTGTACCATGATATCTTGGTATTTATTGCATTACTTCTTTTAAAAAAATGTTTGTCATTACAAACCATCCTTTTCCATAACCTTAGTTTCTTGTTATTCGTTTAGGGTCTTACTTACAGCATTTTTTTGAAATAATCCGCCTGTCGTTTTAGCGAGAAAGGCAAGAAATATCAGAAAAAGAAAGCTTAAAACTTACCAAATTGTTCCAGCTAGCTTGTTGTCGTCAGTATCAGGAGTACAGTCAGCATTCAGGTTCCAAATAATTGCATTCGAAAAAAAAACAACGGTACATATAGTATGAAACGATACGTTAATACGTATCGTGTAGTTATTGAAACTTATAATCATCAGAAAACAATTAAAAATGCTCTCCACAATAATTTGTATTATGTATTGTTCAAATGTTTGATCAAATTTTACCATTACCGCTCTGAGAATCACTAGCCTAAACTGTGATTACCATTTAAAAAACTGATGACAGTCGCTCACTGTAAAAACTGTTAGTTAAAAAGGACTTTTTGTTAAAAACTGTTTGTTAAAAACGGATATTTTTGTTAAAAACTGTTTGTTATAAAATATGTCTTATAAAACTGTTAATTTAAATGATTTTTATTAAAATCTTTTTAAAGGGTTTTTTGATAAAAATTGTTATTTGAAAAATGATTGTTTGTATATGGAACGATATTATTTCAAATTGTTCATATTTATTATCCATCACCAGGTTATTAGCTTCGACGGCTCAACGACAGTGGAAGAGTTTCTGTCAACGTTAAGTACAGAACTTGGATGCAGAGAGTCTGCGGCATCAGGGTTCGCTCTGTTCAGTGACGATCCTATCGAAAAGGACTTGGAACACCATATCAAGCCTGATAAAAAGGTATAATATATTTTAAACTGTTTTGGTCTAGTGGGTCCAATAATACGATATTCTGGAAGAAAAAGATACTTATCGATAGATTTTTCTCAACGCTTATGTTTTATAACTGACAAATCAACTTTATTTGAATGGTAGCTAGCTAATCCATACTATTATTATAAATGCAAACGTAACTCTGTTTGTTGTTACCTTTTAACGATTAAACGGCTAAACCAATTTTTATGAATTTTGGTTAAGAGATAGATTGGACCTTGGAGAAGTACATAAGTACAATTTACAAATTCGTCCCTGAAAGGCTTATACATTTTAGACTTAAAAACAAACAGACATTAATATTAGTACTGAACTTGTATAATATCATTACCGTTCATCGGATCAGCTACATTTTAAATATTAATTTAGAACTCAACTAGGCTTAGACCAAGGAAACATTTCTCTTAAAATATCCAAAAAATATATCTAATATTATTGTTTACTTTTTAGCTGTGCGACGTAATATCTAAATGGGAGACAGCGCTAAGGGAGAAGGGTTCAGGAAAGTTCGAGAACTCGCGAGTGATACGACTGACTTACAGAAATAGGCTTTACTTCAAGAACTCCATCAGGACCGAGACTGATAAAGAGAGGCTGCTGTTATGTTACCAGGTCAATCAACAAGGTATGTTATTCATTAATAACACTCATAATTATTATCTACTAGTCTATATATATATTAAATACAAACACGGCCACGCCTCGCTGTTTTGTTTTTATCATAACGTCGCAAAACGCTTGGAATTTCCCGTTTTACGAACATTGCGGAATAAAAAAATTATAAAGGCAAATCCTTTATAAACAGGACATTTAAAAAGTCGTTCGTTTATATCGACTTCTTTTCGAATTTGCAAAGCTGAATTTTATAATAAAAAAATTATAAATGAAGATTTACTTAAATTGGTTCTAACATCGCGTGATTGTATGTATTATGTATTTAGGCTTACAAAATAAAATTGTATAAATATCTTCGGGCCAGTTTTGGTATTATACATTTTATTGCAAGAATTATGATGTATTTAATTCTTATTAATTATATTTTAACGGTTATTAGTAACGGGATTGCCCGAACTCGACCGGAGTCCTTATTCATGAGCTGAGTTCGCGGCTATGTCGCGAGTCAAACAGCGGTGAACAGTGAGTAATAACCGTTAAACAATAATTAATATGAGTGTTATTATATTAAATGGAATAAGAATACGGTCGCGAACAGGATTCGAACCTGCGCCTCCCGGATAAATACTCCAGACGTTCTGACCACTAAGCCATCTCGATCTCTGTTTGAATTCGCGGTGGTGAGTAGAGGTCGAGATGTCATAATGGTCATTTCATATCAAAGCAATGATATATGAATGAAACCATTTGTTCCAGTGGTGGCCGGTCGTTTCCCCGTAACACGGGAGTTAGCCGCCGAATTAGGTGCTCTGATGGCTCAGCTAGATATGGGAGACTATTCAGCCGCTAACACGCAACACAATCAGCCACTCGCTCATCGCTTCTACCCGTACAGATACAGAGCCGGCCTGAGCAATGATGAACTGCGGTGAGATATTAACTTATTATAATATTTAGAACTGCCTCGTTGGTCTAGTGGTCCCAAGTGCGACTGCTGAGCATGAGGTCTCGGGTTCGATTCCCGGGTCGGGCAAAGTGATATTGAGTTTTCCTGTTAGAAAATTCTCAGTAGTTTGGAATTGTGCCCCGTAGATGGCAATAGGCTCACCACCTATTACATGGGACTTAATAACAGCATCGGTTAAATGTGGGTGTACGACTGTGTACACCTCTGCCTACTTCTCTCGGGGAATACAGGCATGATGCTATGTTATGTTAGAAGTAGCCGTTGAATTTCATCTGCACATAAACTGCAATTCTGCACTAACGCCTTTTCATTAATTAACCTACAAATAAATCTTGCAAACGCATTAACTCATCTGTAGAATTTAAAACCTAATTGACTTGATATGCTAAGTCATTGATAGCATACAAAAAAATATTAAAACAACACATTTCTAAAAGCGTCACAAAATAAATTATGAGTAGGTAGAATATAATTTAAGTAAATATTATCATATTATCATAGTGCATGTAAACGCTCCCTTCTCTTTACTCAACTGCATAGACCGTACCTGCTGAAAAACTGTATTTTTTTTGTAATTACCTACTCCAACCTAAATATTTGAAGAATACCGTCTTAATATCCCGCGCATCTGTGTTTAATTTATTGTTAGTTTTATTTTGTAATTAGTTCTCCTCGCAGGTGATTTATAATCTTTGAGAAATAAATAAATACTAAACCGTACTCAAATATGATTTAATAAAACATAACAAAAATTCAAGCATGCTTCAAAATTGAAGGCTTGTTCTGTTTTAGATAAATTTATTTAAAGTGCCCTATACTTATTATGTAGAATTGTAGAGTTAAAATTAATATCAGGAGTAACCCTACAAATTATAGTAAATCAGTTTTTATCTCATCACCATTTTATCAACAGGGATGTTGAAGAAAAGTTACGATCTAAGTGGGTGGCGCTAAAAGGTCGCAGTACAGCGGATTGCGTGCGCATCTACCTCAATTGTACGAGGAAGTGGCCTTTCTTTGGTGCTACGCTTTTCCAAGCTAGGGTAAGTAGGAATATTCTAAAGTGTTATTTACTACAGATTTTTATAAAGCTAAGCCAATAAATGTCTCTTCGAAATATACAAATGCCGGTCAAACTGTTTTGATGTTGTTGTTGTTAACCCTGATCGAAAAAACGATTTTAACATTTTCTTTTTTTGTCTCTCCATCTATATTTGACGAAAATCTCAGCTCATCTACATCGAGGACTCAAGCGACATTTTTGTATAATATGATAATGGCTCTTAAGGCTATTATTTTAAGGTTTATTTTTTAAAGCACAGTAAATACACTTGAAACAAATAGCCTTTCAACCGTCGATATATTACTGTATTCAGAAAAAAACTAAATACTACATGTTAAGAGAAAAAAGAAGATACACACCATACAATTTTGATTACTTAAAAAACCTTGGTTTACCGCCCGTGTTTCACTGCCATAGGTACATAAATATTTATCCTGACCACATAATTATGTAAAAGAATAAATTCAATTGAACGGTAGAGTTATACACTTTTTAATCTTTTTACTACATATTTTTATTACTAATTTCGCTGGTTATTTTTTTTTGTACAATGATATTGTACTTTCCAGTTTTTTTTTTAAATATATATAAAATACTTCATTTAAAAATAAAATTGTATTATTAAATAATATAATAACTTTCGTGAGGCATATTCATATTATTAAAACATATTGTACTAATTATTATTATTAGTACAATGACATTTTAGAAAAAAAATCGGACAATATTTATTATTCGCGGGATATGTTCTTTTTCAGTCACTTAACAAGACCTTACATTTTTTACGGTGATTAAAAAACAGTGTTGTAATCAGTTCGTCACTTGATTGAATATAGTATAATATTATAACCAGTTTTTACATATGTTTTTGTTTATAATTCCAGATAAAGCAACCCGATCTATCCATGGTGTGGCTAGCTGTATCCGAAGAAGGAGTGACGGTATTAGAGCTAGCTTCCATGGCTGTCATAGGACGATATGCACTCAGCTCTATAGGACTGTTCGGTGGATTACAGGTGACTATATAAAAAACTTTATGAAGCTTAAAATACATAAAATAAATAATATAACAACAGCATCACGCCTGTATCGCGGACAGGCGATATTACACCGATGCTAATATTAAGTTTCATGCGGTAACCCTATTGTCATCAACCGGGCACAAGTCCATCCTCCGGGCTGCTACTGAGTATTTTTATTACAGAAAACCCAATAACACTGCCCCACCCGGGAATCGAACCCAGGATTATACACAGGGCAGCCTCGCTTACGATTAACGAGGAAAATTTATAATTATCAGAACATTTTGTTAATGTCGTGGAGGCGCGGAAGTTACAGACCAGCTCCTTGAGCAAATTTTAGTATTACAACATTTACAGACCTGGAAATCGAACCAGACCGTCATGCTCATTACTGGCGCTTGCGTCCTCTATACCAATGTCTATAAAATTTATTTATCAGCGTCGTTCTGTTTAGGGCTCTACTACTGATACCAATAAAATAACCATTATTATATTTTCTTTATATAGAAAGCGTATTATTTGTTTCAGGACGACTTGATGATGTTGATCGATGCTGAAGACGCCGCTAGCCCGGTGCACAAGATGTTGATCAGCCTCAACAAGCCTAAAGTAAGTATCTAACTATTTACTTACCATTAAAATTTAATAAACCCGTCTACGTGATTATTTATATCCAATATGACTAAGATTCTCTTAAAATAGCTTTGAACAGCTCCCGGAGGCTATTCAAAATGCTCAAATTAGCGTTTATTTGAAACATATCCACGGTAATGGTGAAACTAAAAATGATTCGTCAATTATATGTGCGTAGACAGATACATTTACTCACAAATTAATTAACTAATACATTATCCTTAAGTGGAGAGGAATGGGACAAGGAGGGATGATGTGGTAGGAAAGGGATGGATGAATACATTACAACATGTTCGACGACATCATAAAGATGTCGGGATGACAGTGGATGAGATTAGCTCAAGACCGGCCTATACCCAACAGCAGGTAGACCTGGGCTGAATAAATTAATACTCATTATTATTACTAAACAACAATCAAAAACATTTAAACACTTTACAATCTACAAACGGAAAACATCTTAAATGCCTGGCAATATTTTCAGATCCTTATATTCTCATCTTCCAGCAATATAACCTGAACATGTCATTACTTTCCAGATGGCAGAGCTAACTCATCTAATAGCAGACTACAAGAACGCGATGCTTCGACCAGGTGGTACAGGAACTCCTCAAATGAACTCCTTGACGAGGAACGGAAGCCACCGTTCCATTCGCAAACCAACATCAACTTTACCACACTCGAGCCCTTCAACACTACCCCATACGCACCAACTCAGCCATTCTCATCACACACACCACACTACAGGACATAACACATTAAATTCACACGCCACAACCATGACGTTAGGTTCAGATAGGAACGCTACTTTAACACTAAGTTCACACACATCAACATTCAACCAACATGTCGAAGCTAGAGTACTATCTCATGGACAACCAGATATTCTAAAATCAACGCCGGATCATCACAGGAATGAGAAGAAACGAAGTCATACGCAAGACAGTGGGGTCGCGTGATCCAGAGTTTAGTGTGAAACTTTATACGGATTGTTTAGTGAATGTGACGATGGGAGTGTGCCGTTACCGTTTTGGTACTTTAATGTACAATTTCAAGGTCATTTGTGTTCTAAGATAATTTTTTTTGTGTATACAGGATTTTATTATCTATTACTTTAAACACTAAGAATGAATTTTTAAGTCATTATTTATTTTACATTTTTAATTGTGCAGTATTTACTTTAATAAGTCATTTATGTACAGTATTATTTACTGACAAACAATGAAGTATCCGTCAAATTTGCCTTTGTCATACAGCTTTGTATGATGTTCCCACTTTAAATTCCCAAAACGGTCCCGTCAGTGACTCGTGGATAGAAAATGGCCCCGCATACAGAAAGTAACAGCATTCCACCAAATATATAGGACGATGGAAAATAAACGAAATAATAATATACCTCATATTTTGTAGCAAACAATTCAGCCTATTTTAATTGGCTTTTTAATGATAGATGTAAAATAGTTCATAATTTATTTTTTCAGCGTAATATAATTTTTAAACCGTTGCTATATTTAGTGAATTCGGCTTGAATTGTATACAGACGTGTGGCTCGTATGGATGTGTCGATGTTGCAGTTTAAATGCCAATTTTATACTGTAGATATGTATGTATGTACCTATGCGTACAGGGCAGTATAAATTATACATGAAGATATATTTTTACCGAACTATTTTACATGGAGCGATTGCCTATCTGACCTCCACAGCCCGATATCTCGTGGTATAACTGGTTATCACACCTTAGGCCTCTGACTCGCCGTTACGGCTGTCATAAATCTTAATTTGACAACCGGGACCGACGGCTAAACGTGATCTCCGAGGCACGGAGGGGTCTCGGTATCAAATGATGATCACCCATCCACAGACCGACCGCGGCAAGTTCAGCTTGCCCTCGATTGATCGATCTGTGCGGCTGTTACTTAGCCACGAGCCCTATATTTCATTAATATTTGTATAATTTAAATAAATACCCTAAAATCGTTATTTTGTTATTAACTGCAATTTCAAAATCTTTATTGGCCCAGTTTAATTTTAAATGTTCCCTACATACATTTATCTGCCCTGTACTTTTAGATCGAAGTCCATTTAGCATAATAAAGCGGGTGTACACGATTCTAATCTTTTATACTTACTGTGCTAGTTCGGGTAGATCTGTCTTTCAATTGACTGATATAAAGATACGGTTACACTTGCGTTTTGTATGACGATTGTGTAAGTTTCACGATATGACATGTGTTGTAATTCTTGTTTAAACAATTCATTATTTAACAATAAAAAATACTTAGAAGCTATAGTGCATAGAAAATACTTTATTTTTTATTCTAAGACACCATAAACAAACTTCATAAACGCAAGTGTAGCCGCGGCTTATAATTAATAATGAAGCACAGTTGTGTGCTAGTATGAATCTCATTTTAGAAGGATGTGTGTAGACTGGCTTTACTTTTTATTTTAATTTTAATTCAAATAATTTTCAAAGAATTTCATTAAATATATATTCGAAATAGTGCCAATGAGCTTCAATTATATTCACATTTTCTAAAGTGTCTGTTTGAGTGACTGTGTATTATAATATTTCGATAGAATATACCGCCAGTTTTGTAGACTAAAAAAATATGACTTATATATTATTTGCACTACATAATGTAGTGACTTGTCTATTCAATACGCACTGCCGGTAATAGGGACAAATTCTTTGAAGTTACGTTAAGTTTACTGCTAAAAATAATTTAATTAAGCGATAATCCTCCGGTACTGTCTAAATATTATAATACGTAGCCAATTGTTTTCAGTGCTGGATCTAATTTATTTACAATTTATAACATATTATAAGCAATTGGTAACTCTGAATGTCTGTAAAAGTGATAGAAAGTAATGGACTGAATTATAGTTAAGATTTTCAACGAATCTAAACACATTCTTATAGTTATTTTTTTGTGGACTAATGAATTCGGAACGCAATGATATAATGAAATTATTGAGTTTTCATATTTATTCCTTTAATTTGATGATTGTATTTTAAGGGTATGTAATCTCAGAATATTTATATTTTATATTTAAATCAACCGTGCATTATGTTCAGAATTTAATTACCTACATACTATTAATAATGGTCTTATTATGAACCATCCTTTAAGTTTAAAATTACACTGTCAACCAAAAAAATAATAATAATACAACCTTAAAAAAACGAAGAGCCATCTCGGATTACCATTAATGTGAAGTCAAAAAGTCTGTACATTCAAAAATTATATTTCCTAATTGAGCTGAGGAAAATAAAAATAAATAATAGCGCAGAAACAGCTTTTGTTTTCCACGGTAAAGGTAATCATTATACCCTGATTGAGCAACAATATCTATTTAAGGAAAATAAGAAAATGTTAACAAAAAACTGTTCTCTGTTTCATTCAGTGTGACATCTAAAACAAAACCTTTCAAGTATTCCACACTATAAAATATCAGATGTTAATGTCTCTTGAGTGTTGACAGTGTAATATTAGAACGAACTACTTATTGTTTTATTTGTGTATGTAGCTACTTTTTGTTGAAATTTTTCTACACTATTGTAAAATAATTACGATATTTTGGCCTTTTATGTCAGGGTTCCGTAAAAATACCAATATTGACACTATACATATATATTTGACAAAGAAAGACATTAATAAAGAATAACAGGAACTGGCTTTAAATGGAGTAAACAATAAATTCAGGCTACTTTATTGATAAAAATACAAAACAATTTTATGTATGGCTAGTTTCAGCAAAGTTCAAAATTAGTCACTTATAGGAAACAGGGCTTATAAATCTAACACAATAAACTATATTATTCAGCAGTATAACTTAACATACCTAATTAATATTATATATAGATAATATAGTCTATCACGGAACTCTGAAGCGATATAATTTTATACTCATCTAGCTTTTATAGCAGTTTCTACCAATTTTTAAAATAATTCAAAGATTTTTTGTTACCAGTTTATGTGATCATTATTTGCTGTGTCATGCAATAAAGAAGATTTTATTATGTAGAATGAAATCGTACAGATAATATCATATTTCAAAAAGTTTTTTAACTTGTAGTTATTAAAATGTTTTATTTTTACTATACACTTCTTTATTGCATTGCCACAAAAGTAATGAACGGGCTAATTGTAAACAGCTACAAATACAAACGGCAACTAAATAGAGGTAGTTTTATAAATCGTAGACATAAATAGACCATAGAAGCTAATTACGATGGTAATTATGTAATTTTGACCAATTCGCTTCCATGGCCAATCTATCCGTGCGGACTTTCACAGGCCAAAGTTTGGAAAACGTTTGTCTAAAGTTAGATAACATCACAAAAAAATCTAAAGAAGCACAAAGTTTTACATTAAAGATAAAGATTAAAGACACTGTTATCCAATAATTGGCCTGACATACGCGATTATAGCCCTTATCAGTCCAAAAATAGAATATAAATTGCATAATAAAAGGGTAGGTATTAAAAATAAAGGCTAAAATCGCGTGTCCCGTAGTCAGCTATTTAGTAAATAAAATTAATAAATAAACCATTAATAATTAAACATTTCGATTGCACTTTTTGCATAACACTTAACTGTTTATATAATTATGTATAGATTATTATAATGTATATTTTACATTAGAACCGATGGTTTAATTTTTATTGTAATAACTATATTTAAGTTGTAACTTATTTTGTAGGTATTTATTCGATTTTGTTTTACAATTGGTTGTTTTTTTTTGTAATAATTATTATTGACGATTCCAACTTTTTGTTAGTTTGGCCTAACTCGAGGACTAACCATTTGAGGCCTAATATTGGATTGTTTGTGAATTATATTTTGTATGTATTTAGATTTTTGTTTGATGATGCGAGAATAAACTTGTATTACTGAATATTGTATTTTATTATGAAATTACTAAGTACTATTTATAAAGACTTTAATAATATCAACAGCAAATATTGAAACAAAAAATTCTGTTTGTACCCAAAGGCAAGTATTTGAGGCATTTAGTAGGTTACGAAGTGAGGGGCTCGTGGCCAAGTAACAGCCGCACGGACCGATCAATCGAGGTTAAGCTTCGGTTACTGCGGTTGGTTTGTGAATGGGTGACGGATCATTGAAGATCTATGGCACCCGTTACGGGTAGGCAGAGGCAGTAGTATATTATACAGACATAGTAAACTGTTTATATTATACAGATATAGTAAACTGTGATACAGGTTGCATTTAGGTAATTATTTTGAGGTAGTCACTGCTTATTTGCCTATATGCAATGCACGCCACTGGTCAGAGGCCTGAAAGTTTGACAACCAGTCATACCCCGAGATATCGTGTTACCCAGTAACTGGATTCTGTTGGTCAGATAGGTATTCGCTCGATGTAAAATACTGCTATTAAGTTGAATCTGGTTTAATCGGAAGCCGACCCTAACGTAGTTATCTATTGGCACGGAGGGGTATCGATATGAAATGATGGTCCCCCATCCACAGACTAAGCGCATATTAAATTATTAAAGTATACCTAAGTACTGTAGGGCGGCAAATAGAATACAGTCGATTCTAAAGGCAGTAGCTCCAGTAGGTATATGGTTCTTCGTGGCGTCGGTCGTTGGTCACTACTTCATTTATTCTGACAATAATAGTTCGCTCGCGCGTAAAAGATTTGAAGTTATTCAATTGTTTGATATTATTTTAATAAATGTACTGAAACCATAAACCTGTACAAATATTACGATCTAACAACCAACGCTTCGTTACCATCCATGCGGACGTCAAATGTTTTCACCATTAATTGATCTATTTCCAAGTTCAATATTCCCGCCGACACCGCCGACCGCAGGGTAAAAAAAAGTAACCTTTCTTAATCATTTCATGTATAATTTACTTATTTTTATCACAACAAACCTTATAATAGTTAACTTATTTGGTAAGAGTAAACTCTTCTAGTTTCACATCTAGTGCCTTCAGTATAGCTTCTGTGTCGTACGGCACAGCTGTAGGAAACAAAAAATATATTAAATTGCTTACTAGTAGTTAACCTTTCGGCTCAGTAACGTACAGATCTGTACGTTGTAACAATAAAAATCTATTGTGTCTGCTAATGACTTTTATGAAATGAAAATACAGCTGTTGCGTCAGTACGCAACAGCTGTAATTTCACTGGACTTAATCGCGTTTACAATACCTATTTTAATTGGCTTTTTAATGATAGATGTAAAATAGTTCATAATTTATTTTTTCAGCGTAATATAATTTTTAAACCGTTGCTATATTTAGTGAATTCGGCTTGAATTGTATACAGACGTGTGGCTCGTATGGATGTGTCGATGTTGCAGTTTAAATGCCAATTTTATACTGTAGATATGTATGTATGTACCTATGCGTACAGGGCAGTATAAATTATACATGAAGATATATTTTTACCGAACTATTTTACATGGAGCGATTGCCTATCTGACCTCCACAGCCCGATATCTCGTGGTATAACTGGTTATCACACCTTAGGCCTCTGACTCGCCGTTACGGCTGTCATAAATCTTAATTTGACAACCGGGACCGACGGCTAAACGTGATCTCCGAGGCACGGAGGGGTCTCGGTATCAAATGATGATCACCCATCCACAGACCGACCGCGGCAAGTTCAGCTTGCCCTCGATTGATCGATCTGTGCGGCTGTTACTTAGCCACGAGCCCTATATTTCATTAATATTTGTATAATTTAAATAAATACCCTAAAATCGTTATTTTGTTATTAACTGCAATTTCAAAATCTTTATTGGCCCAGTTTAATTTTAAATGTTCCCTACATACATTTATCTGCCCTGTACTTTTAGATCGAAGTCCATTTAGCATAATAAAGCGGGTGTACACGATTCTAATCTTTTATACTTACTGTGCTAGTTCGGGTAGATCTGTCTTTCAATTGACTGATATAAAGATACGGTTACACTTGCGTTTTGTATGACGATTGTGTAAGTTTCACGATATGACATGTGTTGTAATTCTTGTTTAAACAATTCATTATTTAACAATAAAAAATACTTAGAAGCTATAGTGCATAGAAAATACTTTATTTTTTATTCTAAGACACCATAAACAAACTTCATAAACGCAAGTGTAGCCGCGGCTTATAATTAATAATGAAGCACAGTTGTGTGCTAGTATGAATCTCATTTTAGAAGGATGTGTGTAGACTGGCTTTACTTTTTATTTTAATTTTAATTCAAATAATTTTCAAAGAATTTCATTAAATATATATTCGAAATAGTGCCAATGAGCTTCAATTATATTCACATTTTCTAAAGTGTCTGTTTGAGTGACTGTGTATTATAATATTTCGATAGAATATACCGCCAGTTTTGTAGACTAAAAAAATATGACTTATATATTATTTGCACTACATAATGTAGTGACTTGTCTATTCAATACGCACTGCCGGTAATAGGGACAAATTCTTTGAAGTTACGTTAAGTTTACTGCTAAAAATAATTTAATTAAGCGATAATCCTCCGGTACTGTCTAAATATTATAATACGTAGCCAATTGTTTTCAGTGCTGGATCTAATTTATTTACAATTTATAACATATTATAAGCAATTGGTAACTCTGAATGTCTGTAAAAGTGATAGAAAGTAATGGACTGAATTATAGTTAAGATTTTCAACGAATCTAAACACATTCTTATAGTTATTTTTTTGTGGACTAATGAATTCGGAACGCAATGATATAATGAAATTATTGAGTTTTCATATTTATTCCTTTAATTTGATGATTGTATTTTAAGGGTATGTAATCTCAGAATATTTATATTTTATATTTAAATCAACCGTGCATTATGTTCAGAATTTAATTACCTACATACTATTAATAATGGTCTTATTATGAACCATCCTTTAAGTTTAAAATTACACTGTCAACCAAAAAAATAATAATAATACAACCTTAAAAAAACGAAGAGCCATCTCGGATTACCATTAATGTGAAGTCAAAAAGTCTGTACATTCAAAAATTATATTTCCTAATTGAGCTGAGGAAAATAAAAATAAATAATAGCGCAGAAACAGCTTTTGTTTTCCACGGTAAAGGTAATCATTATACCCTGATTGAGCAACAATATCTATTTAAGGAAAATAAGAAAATGTTAACAAAAAACTGTTCTCTGTTTCATTCAGTGTGACATCTAAAACAAAACCTTTCAAGTATTCCACACTATAAAATATCAGATGTTAATGTCTCTTGAATGTTGACAGTGTAATATTAGAACGAACTACTTATTGTTTTATTTGTGTATGTAGCTACTTTTTGTTGAAATTTTTCTACACTATTGTAAAATAATTACGATATTTTGGCCTTTTATGTCAGGGTTCCGTAAAAATACCAATATTGACACTATACATATATATTTGACAAAGAAAGACATTAATAAAGAATAACAGGAACTGGCTTTAAATGGAGTAAACAATAAATTCAGGCTACTTTATTGATAAAAATACAAAACAATTTTATGTATGGCTAGTTTCAGCAAAGTTCAAAATTAGTCACTTATAGGAAACAGGGCTTATAAATCTAACACAATAAACTATATTATTCAGCAGTATAACTTAACATACCTAATTAATATTATATATAGATAATATAGTCTATCACGGAACTCTGAAGCGATATAATTTTATACTCATCTAGCTTTTATAGCAGTTTCTACCAATTTTTAAAATAATTCAAAGATTTTTTGTTACCAGTTTATGTGATCATTATTTGCTGTGTCATGCAATAAAGAAGATTTTATTATGTAGAATGAAATCGTACAGATAATATCATATTTCAAAAAGTTTTTTAACTTGTAGTTATTAAAATGTTTTATTTTTACTATACACTTCTTTATTGCATTGCCACAAAAGTAATGAACGGGCTAATTGTAAACAGCTACAAATACAAACGGCAACTAAATAGAGGTAGTTTTATAAATCGTAGACATAAATAGACCATAGAAGCTAATTACGATGGTAATTATGTAATTTTGACCAATTCGCTTCCATGGCCAATCTATCCGTGCGGACTTTCACAGGCCAAAGTTTGGAAAACGTTTGTCTAAAGTTAGATAACATCACAAAAAAATCTAAAGAAGCACAAAGTTTTACATTAAAGATAAAGATTAAAGACACTGTTATCCAATAATTGGCCTGACATACGCGATTATAGCCCTTATCAGTCCAAAAATAGAATATAAATTGCATAATAAAAGGGTAGGTATTAAAAATAAAGGCTAAAATCGCGTGTCCCGTAGTCAGCTATTTAGTAAATAAAATTAATAAATAAACCATTAATAATTAAACATTTCGATTGCACTTTTTGCATAACACTTAACTGTTTATATAATTATGTATAGATTATTATAATGTATATTTTACATTAGAACCGATGGTTTAATTTTTATTGTAATAACTATATTTAAGTTGTAACTTATTTTGTAGGTATTTATTCGATTTTGTTTTACAATTGGTTGTTTTTTTTTGTAATAATTATTATTGACGATTCCAACTTTTTGTTAGTTTGGCCTAACTCGAGGACTAACCATTTGAGGCCTAATATTGGATTGTTTGTGAATTATATTTTGTATGTATTTAGATTTTTGTTTGATGATGCGAGAATAAACTTGTATTACTGAATATTGTATTTTATTATGAAATTACTAAGTACTATTTATAAAGACTTTAATAATATCAACAGCAAATATTGAAACAAAAAATTCTGTTTGTACCCAAAGGCAAGTATTTGAGGCATTTAGTAGGTTACGAAGTGAGGGGCTCGTGGCCAAGTAACAGCCGCACGGACCGATCAATCGAGGTTAAGCTTCGGTTACTGCGGTTGGTTTGTGAATGGGTGACGGATCATTGAAGATCTATGGCACCCGTTACGGGTAGGCAGAGGCAGTAGTATATTATACAGACATAGTAAACTGTTTATATTATACAGATATAGTAAACTGTGATACAGGTTGCATTTAGGTAATTATTTTGAGGTAGTCACTGCTTATTTGCCTATATGCAATGCACGCCACTGGTCAGAGGCCTGAAAGTTTGACAACCAGTCATACCCCGAGATATCGTGTTACCCAGTAACTGGATTCTGTTGGTCAGATAGGTATTCGCTCGATGTAAAATACTGCTATTAAGTTGAATCTGGTTTAATCGGAAGCCGACCCTAACGTAGTTATCTATTGGCACGGAGGGGTATCGATATGAAATGATGGTCCCCCATCCACAGACTAAGCGCATATTAAATTATTAAAGTATACCTAAGTACTGTAGGGCGGCAAATAGAATACAGTCGATTCTAAAGGCAGTAGCTCCAGTAGGTATATGGTTCTTCGTGGCGTCGGTCGTTGGTCACTACTTCATTTATTCTGACAATAATAGTTCGCTCGCGCGTAAAAGATTTGAAGTTATTCAATTGTTTGATATTATTTTAATAAATGTACTGAAACCATAAACCTGTACAAATATTACGATCTAACAACCAACGCTTCGTTACCATCCATGCGGACGTCAAATGTTTTCACCATTAATTGATCTATTTCCAAGTTCAATATTCCCGCCGACACCGCCGACCGCAGGGTAAAAAAAAGTAACCTTTCTTAATCATTTCATGTATAATTTACTTATTTTTATCACAACAAACCTTATAATAGTTAACTTATTTGGTAAGAGTAAACTCTTCTAGTTTCACATCTAGTGCCTTCAGTATAGCTTCTGTGTCGTACGGCACAGCTGTAGGAAACAAAAAATATATTAAATTGCTTACTAGTAGTTAACCTTTCGGCTCAGTAACGTACAGATCTGTACGTTGTAACAATAAAAATCTATTGTGTCTGCTAATGACTTTTATGAAATGAAAATACAGCTGTTGCGTCAGTACGCAACAGCTGTAATTTCACTGGACTTAATCGCGTTTACAATATAATTAAGAAACACAGAGGTAATTAAATATTAAATCCCGTTAATTAGATATGTGTTCGAATCGTGAATGTTTAAAAGTTATCAGGCATCATCTTGCGGTAATCCATTACAATGTAAGTCTTGTATCATTCCAAACTAGTGAGGATAGTTAAGTAATTACCTGTGCATGGTCTGCTAACTAATAATGATGCCTCGTGAATAAGTGAAGCACGTATAAAGTAAGTAGTTGATGATAGTTTTCACCGTTATAGTATGCGAACATTTTTACGTTTCATGCGGACGGTGCACAGGTAATTGCACCAGGAGATTGTTTAATCTTTATAGACTAGATAGTTATTAGAACCTAACTTTACCAAAGGGATTGGCAGACGCATCTTATTGTGACTTACTAGTTGAAATTTTAAAACATTAGGAACTGTTCATTCCTCTGGCTTCAACATTCAGGCACATTTGTCGACATCGACAAAATTTGATTAAAGCCGGCAAGCAAAATACATTTCACATAAAAAAGAGTACTCACGGATATAAATCCATTCTTTAGGATCATATCCCGAGTCTTTCCGAGATTCCATTATACACTGTCGCAGCGCGTGCGTCACTCCGTGAGACGTGCAGACGCCCATCTCGCCACAAGCTGTAATGTGACACAAGAAAATGTCAATAACATTTAACTCGCGTCTCGCTTTACAGAGCTACAATTTCTGTCTAACCCTCTATTCCATAGTCTCATTTAACAATGTGCACTCACACTCAGGGAATAAAGTCACTTAAAGATACAAGTGTGAGGAGTCTCAACGGAAAGATTTCTGGAGATTGGGATAGTGATTTTGTAGAATTCCCAACATGAATGATCATATTGATCTAGAGGTTAACAAACAAAGAAAATCGTTAAATTAATTACAAAACAGTGCGCGTTTGGTTTGTTAGCGTTCGTGGTCGCAGGAGGACTGAGTCCTCCTGCAGCCACGAACGCGTGCAAAGTGTTCGAACGTCAGAAAAAACAAAAACCAATAATACACGCGATTAATCCAGTTAAAAGTTGTTTTATTATAATGTGTAGTGATAGCGAAAACCTAAGATATTACTAAGTATGTTCCGGTTAGGTTAGGCCCCGTAGAACACCGCAGCACATGTGCATTAATAGGTACATCACTAATATAATTCACATATTTAACTCTTTGAATGTTCCATGGGTGAAGAGGTTTTCGTTAAATCTTAAAAGATTTAACGAAAACCTCTTCACTCACTTTTTCTACTTAAAAGTAGAAAATCCCTTTTAAGACAGTATCACTATCTTGTTTTCAAAGGATGTTGACAGAGAAACCCCGTTGAAATGTTTCAAAACTAGCATATAAACTCACCTATCGATGTGATGATTAATTTCCTGTCGTGTAATCAACGTAAATACTTGGATTACTCACTCTTAGATCCAAGAACACCTTTTGGATTCTTGTAGTTGTACCTCAGCTTGACATTGTACTTGACTGGTATATCCAGGCCGAGCGGTACATGGTACTTAAGGGAACGGTTGGTCTCCAGTTTGCCAGACTTCTTGTCGAACTTCAGTTTCTCACAAGTGAAGTACCCGATACCTTGAACGTAAGCACCTTCCACCTAAAAAAAAATTGTTTAGTTTGATTTATACAAATGACTTTTTATAAAAATCCTGTGTGCCGACTGTTCTGTGACGCCCATGTATCTTCGTTATGTATTACGAATTAAATTTGTTTCCTTAAACTATTTGCAAAGTCGATATGTATCTACTCACCTGCCCGACATCTAATTTGGGGTTAGCACTAAGACCGACATCCTCCAAAATGTCCGCACGGTCTATTTGGAATCTCCCAGTAGTCACATCCAGCGTCGTTTCAACAATAGCCACAGCAAACGCGCTGTACGCACTCAGATTCTCATCAGTGTCCGTCATCATGAACAAATAAGTCAAATCTACTTGGTCGTCCCCTGCTTTCTTAATGATCTCTTGCCATGTAGCATCTGGCATACTTTCCCTTATTGGCGCCAACCTTTGCTTCAAAACTTCACACGCCCGTATGATGGAGTAGCAAACACTTTCGGTTGTGATACTAGATCCAGAAAAGACATTATTTGCGGACACGAAACTGTAATGAGGAATAACATTGACGTATTCTAAAGGCACCCCCAGTTCGTAAGCGCAAACTTGAGCGGCTTTAGTGTTGATGCCTTGTCCCATCTCTATGCCTCCTGTAGTGACGGTTACTGTACCATCACCTCTATATATGCTTACTAACGCTGAATAATTACCATAATAGGAGACAGGGAAACTCATAACATTAATGGAAATAGCCTTTTTCATCCATCTATTGGTTTTATTAAATTGTTCGATCTCTGTCACTCGTTTGTCATAGTTAGCGTCGCTTTTAAGGACGTCGATCATTCCTGGAAGGTCATTGTCCTCTTTCCTCATGTTTACCAAACGGACGCTAGTCGGGTCCTTCTGAACGGCGAATGCGATATGCTGCATTATGTGTTCAATACTTGTGATGCCCTCGCAAGTACCTGGAAGTTAGGGTATTTTGTTAATTATTTTTTCTTATAATGAACCAATCGTTGTTAATTTATATCGTTATTTTTATGCCATAACAAAAACTTGTCTCAGCTTAATTCTTCATAAAATTTTTGTCCATATATAAAATACATATCACACTATTTTTATAACGATTCTCAAATACAGGAATCAAACAGAAATGCATTATTAAATTATGAGAAAAGAGCGACTCCACCGATAGACAAACCTGGCGCTCTAGCAAAGGTATTAGATGGTGTGTCGGTGGTAACTGTAGCAGTTTTCAAGGACCAAGTCTTAGGGTCGTAACAGTTGGTGAAGCCGTCGGCTAGGTAGGCCAGGATGTTCTCGTTGTTGGAACAGCCTTCGTCTTCGATAATTGTTGCGTTTAAGTATTGTATTTTGCCGTCATCGTTGACTCCCACCTGAGAAATTAATGCTTAAAATAATTTAATTACAAAAAGAAGAATATTTAAATTTATATAATGTAACCTAGAATTAGAATTTAACTAACATGACAACGGAACTTAGAGGTTCTTTAGGACCTTCAAATTGCCCCTAATAATCTGTGTTTTAGAAAAAAGAAACTTCCGTTATGTCAACTTATTTAAAGAAAAGAAAGAAATCATTTATTTTGACACAGAGCAGTAAGGATACATATCACGACGGGGTCACCAGTATGGCGGAACGCGGTGTGGTGTTCCTCCATAGAAAAGGGAGGATCCTCCAACCAGGCGGGTGATATTATGGTGTACGTTTTTATAACAAACTGCCAAAGTCAATAACTGATCTAACCGAGACAAAGTTTAAAACCCACATTAAACCCGTACTTATTCAAAAAGCCTATTATAAGACCAAAGACTACGTTGCTGATAGGGATGTTTGGCTATAACACCTTATGCACATGTGGCTTCTTGGCTACTCACTGACAATGTACGTGTAATTTCTATCACAGTTCTAATGATATTTTTACTTTGTTTTTTGCATAATATACCTCTTTCAATCTTTGCTTTCTTTTTTTGTTTTTAACTTTTGTTAAACTTACAAGTATTATATTTGACGGATATTATGCATTGTTTTATATAGCTTCTTTAGCTTCAACATTTTGTAAATGTGAGAACGCCGTAAACTTGTCAAATGCGCTATTCATTTAATAAGGCTTATGTAATTATCTTTTATATTAGTGACTGCATCCAAGATTACGTTGTTTTTACATCCCGCCCAAAATGGTATCTACAGAAATTGTAAAAGATATACAGTTTAAAAGAGTAACCATGGAGTTTCTTGCCGGTTCTTCTCCATAGGAAGTGACTTTTTGGAACCGTGCACGTAAATTCTGACTTTTCATAAGTGCCTTTGTATGATTTATATGAAATAAAAACCTTTGCCTTTGATTTATATTGCCTGGCGAGCCACGGCCCAACGGTTAATATCGGGTGGTGGTATATATACAGATTTGCCGTCAAACTTTGATAGCGCGATGTAGCGTGTTGTGCGCGTGGTATCTATGTAGTTAGATAGATGTCGCTACACTAAAAATATATGAAATAAATAAACAATCGTAATTTAAAAACCTACAACGCAACTGTGCGAAATATGTTCGCCACTCAGCCTAATGCTGATGTGTCACCTTTATGGCAACCCAACCAGCGCTGATATGTCAACCATATATAAATTTTGTCAGTTTAGAACAAGAGTTTACGAAAAAATAATTAAATAATTCTACCTCATATTCACACTGGCACGGCAGTCTCTTTCCAACTGTAGTCAAGTTGGTCTGCATCGGTAGTATGAACCTACAAGGCTGGCCCAGTTTATTGGCCACCAGAGCACATCCCGCGGCCGCCTGAACGTTGCGACTGATCTTGCCTCCAAAACCACCGCCAATACGACGAACTTTTACTATAACTCTGGGAGAAAAGTAATAAAAATTTAAAGATTGGTACGGATATAGAACTTTAATGCCAAAATCTGTTAATTTTACATAAAGTGTACAGAAACCGAGGCAAGTCGGTCGACATGAATGAGTATGAGCGGTTTCTTTCCAAGTTTCCCGATACAAATAATATGTATGTATATGAATTCTTTATGACGTAAGACATTGATTTTAGCTATACCTGATTACACCCTATATATATACCCATTTACGTCAAAGTTCGAGTAAAATTTAAACTAAAGTATCAATGATTGAAGAAATTTTTCTTTACCTCATTCTATTTTGTTAACTTTATAACAAAAATATACCAACACAATTGCGAACCTCCTCCTTTTTGAAGTTGGTTACAAATAATACGCAACTATTTACAGAAAATCACAAAACACTTTTGCTTCGAATGACTTTTTATACAATTGATTCTTTCATAGTTTATGGGATTAATTCATGTTGCCTGTGCTGATGACCTGTTTTTTAATTTCTTAATATAGTTTTTTACTTACTCGCTTTCACGTATCCCCAAAGACCTTGCAATAGCAATTTGTGTCAAATCCATCCACTGCGTCGAATCGTACACTTCCAATGTCTTATCAATAGGCACAACAACACAAGATATTGGCTCCAAATAATAATGATACTGAGCTTCCAAATCGTAAACACCTTTTATAACTTTTTTAATATTACTGCCTTTACATGTTGGTTCAATAGATGCATCTCCAGGCAGATATCTTTGACTATCTTTCTTTGCATCATCGATTGTCAATACAGGAGCTGCTGTGCTTACATTTTTGTATGTAACTTTAACCATTTTAGCAGCTCTGGCTGCTAGCCTCTCGGTCTTTGCTACTACAATGGCTATCGGCTGACCATAGCATTTGATTTTAGTAGCGAGAATCTCTTCGTCTTCAGTTTGTAGTTGGATACCCGGACATGTAAAGGAATTTACGCCTGGGATATCCTTAGCAGTGTACAATGCTACGACGCCATCTATTGCCTAAATAATAATCCACTTTGAAACAGATTTACTGGAAATAACTTAAGATGCAAGTTATATATCCGACCAAAGCACTAATTGTAGTTAGTCAAAAATAATTAATGTGGGAATTAAGAGAGAAAGAAAAAAATATAATATTCAAAGAAAGCGTAAAGATACAAGATTTTGGACGACCCATAACCGCTTCGTAGTCTTTTTGCTATTAAAATATTTGAATAAAAATTAATCTCTTACCATAACTTCGGCAGCATCAATAGTATCCACTTCTCCAATATGCACTTTAGAGAGTACAAATGCACCAAACACCTCTCTTGGGAGCGGAGGTATATCATTCACATACCTAGCCTCCCCTGCGCTTTGAATCTGTGCTTCTAACTTATCCACCGGCTGATTTAAAGGGAATAATGAGGAATCGGCCTGATAATCTTGCTTGCCAGAAGAAATAGGTCTGCTGATTAGTTCCCCGCCAGAAGCGTATTTGGGAAGAGCTATGCCAGCCGGACAGGTGTTTAGTACGAACTGTAATAATAAAATCGTGTCGTTATTCAATAAAACTTATAGTTATAAGATAGCAGATTCCAATTAGTCAAGGCATAGATTCCATACCTTATAGAACAGTCCAAGACCTAACTTCTTCCGGCATTCTATGGAAGGCTCTCCTGGTAAATCCACTGGAATCAGTTCACTGCTGAGCACCTTGACAGCTTCTTGCAAGTTCTTATCATCAAATATATTCTTTCCTACTAGGAAATTCTCTGTTTCTGTGGCGTGTATAAAATTTGGATCTATATTGCCGTAAACTATACTAGCTTTTTCTATAATGTTATTATTTTCTAGTTTTAAGAGATATGCTGAGTTTACGATGGCCAAAGCGTTCTGGTTCCTTGCCATTATCTGAAAAACATTGACCTTATTCATTTCGATGGAGAGGTGACCTGAACAGTGAAAACGGTATGAGACTTATATCATACAAGACCGCGACTATCTTTCTTGGTACCACTCCTCAAATAAATAAATTCCTAGATTAAAAACAATTTACAATTGTTATATCTAATATTAGTTCCCGCGTTGGTAATCCTACCTTATAGCTCCTGAAGATGCAGTGCATGCTGTTCAACGGCGGCAATTCTACATTCATCATCACCACTCCTTGCATATCATACTTCAAGAACTCCGTTAGTATCAACGTTGTTTTTGTGCCATTGCAATTACCTAAGGATACATTAAAATCAATATACGTCATTTTTTAATGACGTGAACTAATTAATATAAGCAATTTGATCTAAAAATTGGTAGAATATATTTAGATTGGTAATCGCAAACCGTGGCTAGCGGCTCCTTTCACGAAGTAACAAATATTGGTAGACGCATGCCTTCAATGTTAGTGGAATGTTAATAGCAGCCAAATTCTGGTTTAGTGGTATTGCGAATGGACTTACAAACTGTGACCCTAGCACCAACGCATTCAAACAGTATGAAAAGGTCAGACTGGTACGTTGGTACTGCGCGCTTGTACATCAAATTTCCCGCTATTGAACCAATCTGAAAAGAACTCCATTAAATTTATAAATAAAGATAAGTCTTCAATTGTATAAACTAAGTGGCAAATGACCGATAAAAAGGCACGTCATAAAAGAAAATCTTTCGGACATGAAATAATTTTACAATAATTGTATAATCTAACTGGCAAATGACCGATAAAAAGACATGTCGTCATAACAGAAAATATTTTAGGGCATGAAATAATTTTACAATGAAATTATCACTCACCTTCCTAACAGGAATATGAGCCACCAGTTCCAAATGTTTCACAAACTCAGCTAAATATGCAAATTCACTTTTAATCTTTACAATGTCCGTGAATATTGTGATGCAGTCTTGTAGAGATATATTGGCGCCAAGGACCAGGTTTTGATCAAAGTTATACATCTTCAGAGATGTAACATTACTTATGTCTATTAAATTTCTGGGGTACTCAAAAGTCTCGACAATACCTGTAATAAATTTAACATAACATAGCATCACGTCTCCTTTCCTGAAGGGAAGGCAGAGGTGTACATCATTGTGCACCCACATTTCACCAATGCTGTTATTAAGTCCCATGTAATAGGTGGTGAGCCACTGGGCACAATTTCAAACTCTGGGCTGCTTATGAGAACTCCTTAACAGAAAAACTCAATAACACTTTCTCCGACCCGGGAATCAAACGCAGGACCTTATGCTTTGCAGTCGAGCTTTGGACCACAAGACCGACAAGGCAGTCAATTTTATTTTTAAATGCTACTGCTGTAAGTAATTCATGTTTTGTCTGAAAACACTGGTAACCGATGGTACGGGGTTTCTTAATGGTTTAATTGAAACATTTATGTGTAGCACTTAAATTGGCTTTGGCAATTTTTTTTATACTTAGGTACTTTAAAAGACCTTTAATTGGAGAGCTATATAACACAAAATCGGTAAATCTCGGTATACTATTTAAAATAAATAAACTCACCTTTTCCAGTGTTTCCATCGACGAGCATATATGAATCCACCCCATACTTGTTTAAGATATCTAAAATCTGATTCACTTCATACACCTTAAAGAATTTACAATTTCCGAAGTTCAAACAAATTATACAGTCACTATTTATATCCCCAACGAGGCTCCAGTCACTGCAGTCACTATTGGTCGAACATTTTCGTTCACAGGCCCTTCCATTCTTCGAACATATGTTGAGCTCTTCGATGTCTCTAACTTTTTGGCATATTTCTGGGGAGGCATCAATAGCAAATGACTTGACGGTGTCCATAATTGGTCTGAAACCAGTACATCTGCATGTGTTGCTGCCAAATGACTTCTCTAACTCAGCCATTGTGAGGCTCTTGTCAATTAAACTGAAAACAAATTACAAGTAGGTAAGTACCTACATTAAAATGAATTTAAATGTTTTTACACGACTAACCCAAAAAAGGAGTGTTATGTTTTAAGGCTTCATGTACCTATGTATGTTCTTGAAATTTTTTATTCCACCATAACTTCTAAATGCCTGAACCGATTTGGAAGTATGGGATATCGTTAGAATACTTGCATTTTCCCAGGTAACATAGGCTGGTAAAAAAACGCGGGTCTAATAACTTTGACTCACAACATTCATTTTACTAAACTAATAGCGGCTCATGACTACGGCTACGTTTGAGTTCGAAACTAGTCGGACAAACCCGAAAAAATGCACGTGAGTAGTAACCGGTGGACAATAATTAATACTAGATCTTGGCTTATAAACTATGAGAAGACTAAAACTAAACTAATTACCTAAATACCTCTTTTTTTAAGAGATCATGCCAAATTGTTCACATGCCAAACACAATTAATTTACCTTGTCAAATGCATAATCCACCCTGGAGTACAATACCCACACTGGGTGGCGTTGAATCCTGCAAACCGCTTCTGTGCATCGCTGTAGCCGTCCACACGATTGCCGACCCCTTCGATGGTGGTCACCTCCCAACCGTGGCAGGAAAACACCAAGACTAGGCACTGGAGGTTATACAAATATTGATCATTATTTAGAAATCCTGTTTACTGTTGTCTGACTGTCACAATGTTGTATCTTTATAACCGGAAAAGCCATTATATTGACAGAATATGAATGTGTTATTCTACAATAACACATTCATATTCTGTCATTCGTGAAGGACAATTCTCTATCGAACAAAACGAAAAAAAACCAATGCCGTGTTCCTGTAAGTCTGATTGTCTGGTATTTGAAGTGAAGATAGCAAACAACGAGACTACATCAAATATTGCGGGATTATAATACAAATTTGACGCTCTGTTGATCTTATGAAAAAGAACATAGACTTTGGCGTAATATAATTATGTTACTGAAGTTTATAATAGTCCTGCTAGTCTAGAAGAAATTTTGTCAAATATTCTTATTTCGGTGTAAAGAAGAACACCATAATAACTAAAGATAGCGTAGCATAGTAATAACACAGCATCACGCCTGTAGGTATTCTTCGAAGGAACACGAAGCACTGTGTGTACCTCATACACAGTTGTACACCGACATTTCACCAATGCTGTTACTAAGTCTCGGGGTGCAATGCCAAACTCCGGGCTGCTACTGTGAATATCTTTACAGAAAAACTCAATAACGCTTTGCCCGACCCGGGAATTTAATTCAAGACCTCATACTCAGCAGTCGAGCTTGGGACCACTAGACCAACGAGGGAGTCATAATAACTACTCCACCATTAAAATAACCTCTGAGGGCCACTTACAGAGTTGACAGAGAAGACCTCAATTTTGCCGCTAGGGTAGCGTTTGGCTCGCACCATCACGATACAAGAGCCGCAGCCACCCTCGTGACACATAGCCTTCGTGCCCGGCAGCGCGAGCACATAGCGGAGGTAGGCATTCAGTGTCGTATCTTGAGGGAGGGATGCGTCCACTGAAAACAAAGGAACAACATAACATAGCATTGTAATCCCCAAAGAGTTAAACATTGGTGCGCACTGTTGTACCATAGCCGTAGCTAGTGGGGCTGGGTGTTGAACCCAGAATCCCCCACACACTCCGAAATCCCAGACAATAACTAAATTTATTCTTAATATAATGTTGACCCCCCCCCCCCCCATAAGTTCCTAATCGTAGCCCCCCCCAAATTCCTGGCTACGTCCTTGTGTTGTACACCCACATTTCACCAATGCTATTATTAATTCTCACGTATGGTTGGCCTATTGCCATCAACCGTGAAAAGTTCCAAACTCCGGCCTGCCACTGAGAATTTCCTAACAGGTAAACTCAATAACACTTTACTCGACTCGGGTATCAAAACCGGGACCTCATGCTCGGCGGGTGACTGGCGAGCATGAGGCTCCGGCAAAGGAAACGAATAATAAACATAACTTTTTAAATGGACCAATCCCACGTCGTGACAAAGATTACGATTCTAAGCCCATTTGTGTCTTATATAATTATTTTTCTTATTAAATTTGCCAGATTGTTTTCGCGATCACTAACTGTACTACACATTCTAATAAAACAATTTTTAACCGGATAATATTCTATATATAATAATTTATCGTGTATTATTTGGCAATGTTGCCTTGGTAAATTATAATTAATATAGGCATTATATATTGCCTTAACATGTATAAAAAATCATTATATACCCAGTAACTGGCATAAGAATAAACAATTTATTGCATGTAAATTAGTGTGACTGAACTGATAATATGTAGTATCTACAGTAATGTCTAGCTTTATAATTACCCCAAAACCGACAGACTAGTATCATTCCGCATTAATTAAGTAAGTAAAACATTAAAACAAGAATTTTAAGTGTAGTAATCGCATGAACGAAGGCGTGATAGACGGCGGTTCTACCCTTTTTTCACAGTCAATTAGTCTGCCTAGACTTTTCCCAATTACATTGGGGTCGGCTTCCAGTCAAACCGCTTGCAGCTTAATACCAGTGTTTCACATGGAGCGACTGCCTATCTGACCTCCACAACCCAGTTACTGGTTAACACGATATGAGTATGACTGTTTGTTAGACTTTCAGGCCTATACAATCACAAAACTGACGAACTGCTAGTGTAAGACAGACGGGAAACCAAGTTCAGTAAACTTGGCCAAGACGCTCGCCGAAATAAAATTGTTGTAGACAGAAAAAGAAAGAGGTGAGATGAATGAAGACGGAATGATGAAGATCAGAGCTCGTGGGGTATTGATCCGGGAGGCACATGTTCGAATCCTGCTCATGACCTTATTTTAAATCGAGTGCATTTTACGTACCGAAATAGGTACTTACCTACCTAAAATACACACTTCGTACGTAGGTCATATACGTGCTAGGTATATGGGTCACTGCCACGTAAGTACCGACATAATACTTATGTCTTACGTTCTTTTAAAACTATTATCGTGAGAAGGAGAACGGTTAGATACTTAGGCCTACAATTCATTGTGTTGTTATGTTATATGCGGTTTACAGTGTATTATTAAGATAAATGCTACTTCACTACCTACGTAATGGCAGTAATATTGTGTCGTAATTTTGTCATCAGTAGGCAATTTTGTTAGTCCTATAAGCAAAAGAATCTTGTACCTAATCATTCAGGGAGAATAGCAATCATTAGGTACGGGTCCGCATTTTTTTTTTATTTTATTAGTTTCAGCCTGGTTTGTCCCACACACACAAGGTAAAGGCCTTCCTACCGTCTTTCCACTCCTCACGGCTTAGGGATTCGTTGAGCCCATTTGGACAGTAAGCGTCCAGTTCGTGCTACTATCTCCGTCTGGGCCTTTAACCTTTCGGCTCAGTAACGTACAGATCTGTACGTTGTAACAATAAAAATCTATTGTGTCTGCTAATGACTGACGCAACAGCTTTTAATGTCATACTAACAAAAATCGCGCATTGACCGCACCCGCAGCCGGACCGCCGCGCCGGACCGACAACGCGTTAACTTTTTTTTCACGTTTTGAAATATTCTAACATCATAATCAATAATCAAAATTATATTGAAATTCCTTGTCTTCTCTGATGGCTAAAACTGAGAACCAAATCATTAGGGTTATTTACAAAATTTTATAAAGGGCCCTTTGTAAAATTTTGAAGAATTTAAAGAATATGGTCTAAATGAACTAAAAAAATATATTTTGTATCTACCTAATAGTGTACCTATTGAATAATTAATATATGTTTAAAATTCAAATTTTAAATGGCGTGCCTAAAGGCGCGATAACGACAATCGCCATTTTGTGACGTCAATATTCAGTCAACAGAATTATTGTAAACAAAGGAAATTATTTTATAAATATAGTGTTGGTAAGGTCCGTAGAAGATTTTTATCTTGCTCCTAAATATAGACGTCGCTAACTAATCAGTAAGCAAGAGGCCGCATTCTTATAATTGGGACTTCGTGGCTAAGTAACAGACGCCCGGATCGATCGATCGAGGTTAAGCTGCGCTTGCCGCGATCGGTCTATGGATGGGTGACCATCATTTCATATCGAGACCCCTCCGTGCCTCGGAGAGCACGTTAAAGCCGTCGGTCCCGGTTGTCAAATTAAGATCTATGATAGCCGTTACGGGTAGTCAGAGGCCTGAAAGTCTGTCAACTAGTCATACTACGAGATATCGTGTTACCCAGTAACTGGGTTGTGGAGGTCAGACAGGCAGTCGCTCCATGTAAAATACTGGTATTAAGCTGCATCCGGTTTGACTGGAAGCCGACCCCAATGTAATTAGGAAAAGGCTAGGCAGATATATATCATTGGTGCGTAGTGCCTCAGTGTATCAATAATTCGGAAACTGCTCTGAAATACAAAGAAAGTGGTTGCAACTTGCTTCCCAAATATCAACAAATTCATCGTTTTATTTTGTGTCATGTGTCAATCGCCTGAGTAGTGACGTCACGCAGTTTGCCATAGATTAAAAATCATGAATTTGTTTAGTGAATTAAATCTATTTACGAGTTATAATTATTATTTTCAATAATACTAAAAAATCTAATAAATTATATTCTTTCATTATAGCTAAGTTTCATATTCAATTTCCACCACTATGAAATACTCTATTGTTTAAGGATTGCTAAGTATAATATAAAGCTAATGGTTCTGTTGTTCCAAACATCTACGAATTAGTTATCAATCAATAGAGGTTGCGAGGTCTTCCAATATAAATAAACATTGCTTCTTCGCGCGCTTTGACTTTGCATTATTCCTGTGAAATACATTACGTTTATACTTTTCATCCTCCACTTTATGTATTATCTTCCTTATTTTTACAGAAAGTTAATATTTTATAAAGATAGGACAAAAAATATGAATGAAATCAAATTAATTAAAATTTGTTACGTCGATAATGCTATATTGAACTGTTATTGTTGCTTTACTATTTACTCCACACGGTAGACAATGTGGTTTACTCACGGCACCGCGCCGTACACCGAGTGGTGTACCGTGTCGTAGCCGTGTCTACCGCGTCGTAGCCCGAGGTGTACCCGTCGTAGTACCGCGGCTACGTGGCCGGACCAGAACGGTAGCGATACGATTTATGTAAATACACACTACACAGTATTGCGGTCCGCGCCCGGTGCGACTCCGGCTTCACGCACAAGAAGTCTTAATCTAGTAGTTACATGGTTATACACATTATATAGTTATGTTGCCTTCCATGAAGATTTTATTCTCCAGAGTTTAAGTCTCTAGAGTTTGGTAAACCACTTGTTTTGTTATTGATCATTTATTGATAGTCCCTTACATAATACCTACTGAAAATTTATAAAAAAGTAAAGAGTAGGTATTTTTATTTTTTGATGACCATGAAAACTTATAAAAACATCATAAGGTTGTAGGTATTAAACATACCCACAAAATGTAGCAACAATAGAAAAGAAAACTATACATGATCATGGCGGGATTTATACAAAAAGATCTAGTTTCAATTTTTGTGAAAAGAAAAATACGTGAGTAGGATTTGAACCCGCGCCTCCCGAATAAATCATAAACTCCAGGCAAAATAAAGAAATACATATAAAGTAAAGATTGTTAGACAAGTTGGAATAGAGTCACTTCATTCACTAGAGTGTATGATTTTCAGCATTCAAAATATTTTTAAAACACCACAATAAAATTTAATACATAACTATTCCTAGGGAATCATTGAAAATTGAACTTCCGAACGTGTCATACTAATCAACTGTAAATATTGTCTGATTCAGAAATTAAACCAATGGAAATTTGGAATCATAAAAAATTAAAATAAAAGGGGTTTTAAAAATATTTTAAAAACTTACGGCTGTTCAAAGCTAGATACCAAGATAATATAAAAAGTTATCCTAACTTCTCTAAAACTTTTTAAACATACATAGGTTTTAAATCAATGTACGGGAATCACTATGACTCGTCATAAGCGAACTATGATACAAACGATTTATAAAAAACAACTTCTAAAATTTTAACATAATATAATAATACTACATACAGCCTTCTTACCTGTACATTTCTGCCCATTCACAGTAAATTCAATTTTAGACATGGTCCGTAGCGAGTAGCGACCTAAACATGAACACAAACTTCTCTCGTCAATGGCGCAAATAAAACTAAGATTATTTTAAATAACACTATCAGTATTTCAGCTCGTCTCGAAGCAAACACCAAGCTAGTCTATAGTCTATACATTCGATAAACTCATATTTTAACGAAAAGTATTAATGAATTCTTTTAAATGACAACCTGTTTAAATATACCTAATTACTTAAGGTAAGTAATAAAAAAATATTTAAATGTCCCGCATTGACTTTTATGTTACGTATCTACGTCAAATCTACGAATGTACAGTCAGCATCGAAAGTAACACACTCAAATTGTTCAAAATCCTCGTATTTTGTTGAATATTAAAGATGGACTGAATAGATAGCGATGACGTCACCATTAAACATGCTAAAACATGAAAGAAGAAGTGAGCAGAGGGGAGTGTTCGAGATGGCTTAATGATCAGAGCGCCTGGTGTATTTAATCTGGAGCCACAGGTTCGAATCTGCTCACGACCGCATTTTTCTTTCGACAAAATTATATAACACTAAAGTTCGCTACGCATGTGATAAATAGTTAACAAGATTTACCCGAACTTGTAAAGGTTTTAAACGCATCTGTACACACGACATTGTATCTATTTTGTAGATTCAGTCACCTGTATAGAGATTGAATGATGACGTCATCAAAAGACGCATTAAAACGTCGAAGTTTTCGGAATAGTGAGTAGGGGTCATGATGACTTAGTAGGCAGAGTAGGTATATTTTTATAGGAGGCGCCTTACACCCCCTACTACAAGAAATGAAATAAATAAAAAGCACCCCTGCCATGTGTGATTTTGTTTTTGTTTCACACCTTTTTACATTTACCACTTTTTTTAATGCCACTCGCATACCACTCTGACACGGGGAGTCAGACCTGTTATGTGGCGCCCACTCACACGATCGCGAACCCGCCCGCGGTCGTCCGTTGCCGGACTCCCTCTCACAGGGTTGGGTATTGCACCCCCCCGCTACGGCACACCAGACACATGACGTGCCGCGGCCACCTCGGAAACCATGTGCAATGAGCGCGACCCACTGTTCGGACGCCCAAGGTCCGAACAGGGGGTCGGCGACGGGTCAGGTCTGTGGCCCCGCCGACTGTCACTACGGCCGCAGAGGATAGGGAGAGCAGCGCCTTGCTATACCGGCACTCCTCCTCGCCTGCGGCCCCACCGCGTCCGCTATCTAACGGTGGTGGCTCCGTCAAGGCCGCGGAAGGTAGGAGAGCGGCGCACCTACATACCGGCACTTCTCTCCCACCGCGGCCCCCATTCCTCAGCTGCGGTGCTGCCCATACGACGCCGCTGCCCACCTCAGTTGCGGCCCCCCCATAAGGCCCGCAACCTACCTCCGCTCCAACGTGGGCATCGAGGCAAAGCCCAGAGGAGCGGCCCTCCTCGTGTTCCTCTAGCTTCACCGTGGGTGACCAAGCCACGGCTACTAGAGCCCCCCCACCAAGACAAGGCGGAACCCCTGGGGGGGTTCATTTAACAGCCTATATTATCCGGGATAATGTAAAGATTCTATCGATTCCCCATACATCTAAATCGGTTCAGGCGTTTAGAAGTTATGGTGAAATAAAGAAACTCATAAACATACATACCTACGAGTACATACATACATGAACTCTAAAAACATAACACTCCTATTTTTGGGCAGTCGTGTATCAATTTAAAGAAAAAAAAAATATTTAAACCTTTGATATAAATTCTATACTTTTGATGCTAAATGACCTACCACCCGACTTAAAAAAGGCAGTTGTGTAAACGAATTTAAATATATACCTATATGTACAGTTGTACACACAATAAAATTTGCTGAATCAAAAAATATACATGTTAACTTTCATTTGCGCTTGGATGACATAAGCTGATACATATGTCCCTACGTATACCTACGCGCTTTTAACGAGCAAGCTTTCCAAGATGTTGGGATCGGCCACCAGTCTAACCTCATGAAGAGATGAGATGGCGGAGATGTCGAGATGGCTTAGGGGCCGGAGTGCCTGGAGTATTTAACCGGGAAACGCAGTTTGGAATCCTACTCACACCCATATTTTTCTTTCTATAAAAAGCTCTAACTCTAACTTAATTAGGGATTTACCCTCAGTGCAGCTGAGATCTCGGAAACCCGGTAAAGTATGTCTATAGTAGAGGTTTTAGTCGGTAGGAGACAGGCCTACATGAAGGAATGCTACTCCTGGTATGTGTGTTTTACTTTCTTAGGTTAACCACCAATAAACCAAGAGGACAGTTGATCAATTTTGACGTTCAATTAAGTCACCTAGAGTAGGTACTTTGTAAAAAACCAAATGGTTAAGGACTGTTAGGTAAAGTCGACTAGCGATAACTACCGAAATCAATTAGAGAATACTCTAATAAGCAAACAAAATTAATCTAAAAACATATATTTATAAAAATATAATTAGAAAAAAAGACCCGGTTAGTGGAGTGTGATGATGATGATTGTAATTGACTTTATTACGTCCTGATTAAATAGTAGTAGATACATTATGATACAAGTGACCTAAGTTGAATTGCTGATTCTATGGTCTATTTGCGCGCAGGAAGGAGGCTCACTTACAAAGTTTCCAAACAGCCTAATATTATAATAAAGTTAATACTTTTTTATTGATAACACAAATTACCCAATGCTAATTAGGCTACAAAAACATTTTTATTAACTCTAACGTCATATTTTATCTAACACTGTATCCAAGACTGCATCTAATTACAAAAATGGTAAATTTCAACATAAAGATTTGTTAAAATGACGCGCGGATTTCTTCTTAACACGCTTTTATTAGCTTCACCTGTAACTATGTAAGAAAATCTTGGAAGTAAAATTTGACCCACTTCCCGGTTTCCGATTGAGCTGAAATTTTGCATGCACGTTTAGTTTGGATGACAATGCATGGTAAGCTAAGTGACGTCATTCTAAATCCAATATGGCGGACTCCCAAAGATGGCGGACTAGCAAATTTTATGATGAATCAATCAATGCTATCTATTGTATAATTATTACATAACTATATTTAATTTTAATACATTATTTAGCGCTAAGTAAATAGAAAATTTCGTGCTTGCTGTGGTCTCCTATAATTGAGGGAGTACACAAACCTAGATCTGTAATCTGTTTAAATGTATGCTCTGTGTATATCCCTTGTTGGGAGCCCTAAATAAATAAATAAGTATCTGATGATTCAGTTTTAAGATGTGTACTCTTACGTCAGAGAAAGCGCGCCAAGATGGCGGCGTTTGGAACGCCCGAAACTGACTACAGGTTTGTTGATAATTTTAATACTCAATAATCATATTTTTACAAGTGTTATAATTTTTCGCGGTAATGTATCAACGAATACAATCGAATTAAAATAAAAAAAATACATAAATATACCCTATTGTATTCCTAGGTTCTTCATCAACATAAATACCTAGCTGGTAAGTAAAAAAAAAGGTTATACCGTTGCAAGTTCGTTGTTGTAGGTACGTACGAGTATCTACCTATTCACAACAGTCAGGTCCCATAAAACATAAATTCTTATGTAGAATTCTAGATATTGCATAAAATTTACTACCTCGGTGTTCTAGCGGTTGCAAGCGCGACTGCCGAGCGTGAGGTTCTGGGTTCCATTCCCAGGTCGGGCAGTGTTATTGGATTTTCTGTTAGAAAATTCTCAGTAGCAGCCCGGAGCCAGGAAGTTGGTGGTGTGACACCCCCGTGCTTCGGAGAGCACGTAAAGCCGTCGGTCCTGGGCCTGATCTCTCTACGATCGTGTCGGATTGCCGTCCCATCGGACTATGAGAGTGAAGGAAGAGAGAGTGCACCTGTGTTTGGGCATTCACTTGTGCACTATAATATCTCCTGCGTACTTGGCTAATCTCAGTAGAGATAGGCCGCCGTGACCGAAATACGGTCGGAGGATTATTATTATTGCTTAAAATCAATGTAGGAATAAAATAAAATAAATCGAGTAGCACAACAATTTATTCTTTCAAAAACAACAAGTCGAGCATATTTACTAAATCTTGATAACATGTGTAAGGTTTAATTCATTGCGAACAGCTTTGTAAACATACACGATACATACATTTTTTCCACTATTATTAATGATTTCACTAATAATTCGCAGATATTTCCATCAGCATCTTGTTCTGGAATACAGCCTTGTGAAGATATAATATGGTCGCTAAGTGACAAAGTCCTTCAAATACATATATAAAATCAAACCTTGTGGAGTCTGAAGTGCCAAACTATACTCATGTATAACTATATTCTTTTTCCATTTATTATAATAACTTTAGTGTTCGCTAAGCATGCGTTAATGCTTTTCAAAGATTTATCTTGAATTATTAAGGTAATTGCATTCTTTACGGCATTGTATTAACTGCAAAGTTGGTGGTGTCGGTTCGGTCACCAGTATAGGGACTGAATTGATTGCAATGTCGTCGCCATAAAACGTGTTAAAATATGGAAGAAGAATTCGCGGTGGTGAGCAGAGGTCGAGATGGCTTAGTGGTTAGAGCGCCTGGAGTATTCATCGGGGAGGCGCAGGTTTGAATCCTGTTCGCGACCGTATTCTTTTTCCATTTAATATAATAACTTTAGAGTTCGCTAAGCATGCGTTAATGCTTTTCAAAGATTTATCTTGAATTATACTCATGTAATACTTAGGTATACGAAAAAAAAATATCTGCATAAAATTGTATGTCATAATTTACATTGGCAAAGCTTTTACTTATCCTATGCATAATAATCGTTACGCGTAATTAAAAGTTTATTAAACCTTTAACGTTAAGCCAAAGTTAATTAGACGTTAAAATAGATAGGAATATTGTTGCCAATAAGCCTGATATAGTGGTGATAGATCGATTGACGAGACGAGAACCTCGTGAAAGCAGAGACAGAAAAACAAATCAAATATCTTGATCTAGCGCACGGGGTTGGACCAACATGTGAGCCGTGGTGTCTGCATTAATAGTGCCGAAAGTCGTTTCGGCTAATGAACTAATAGCAAAGAACCTTGTTCGACCCCTTAAAACGCTCTCGCAAGGCGGCTGGATCATGGACCTGATACAGAAAGTGGTACTCCTCAACACAGGACGCATTGTGAGGAGGTTCCTTTCTCTAGAGTCCTTACCTAGCCGGATACCGGTAGAACCCTATTTTTTATATTTTGTTATATTATCATTCATATTGTAGCAATTAAATAAAAAGGGAATAATCTATAGGTATATTTTATTAATACATGAAGAAAAAACTTTGTGTATTGCGAAACAACCGAACAATCGTGACACCAACTTTGACTTCTAACCTCACGAAAGAGAAAAAAGACGATAAGTACTTACCTACCTTAAACCTTACAGTAGGTTGGTATTTTTATTATTGACTCCCCCTAAGTTACTAATGCATTGATCAGGTACCTAATGAGTACAGTCAGAAAATTGAAACTTTATTAATGGGTACTATTATCATTATCACTATTTAATAAGACCCTTTCTCTTTACTATGTGACTAATTTGTTTACATTACCAACAGATATTAGGAGGCAATTAGTTTAATGAATTACCAACTTGTTAGATTTGACTAAACAATAAGGTCATTAAGGCTAATAATTAACGTGATGAATTAATTATCAGGTACTTACCTACTAATGATCCTTAAAAAGTCCTATATAAATCCTAGTTCAATTTTTATTTTTATTCAGTCTTCCTGTGACTTTCAACGAGTGATATTATCAGCCGTACCTGCCTTAGGTTTAATTGTCATAAATATATAAAAACTTTCCTCTCTTACATAATTAAAGCAACATGGAAGAAGTTGTATATTTTATCTCAGTTAAGCTGCGGAATATTATTAACAACAAAACAGGAGAACGTCGCCGAGGTGAGTTAAAAAAGTCCAAAAATATTTATTAAGTTAAAAATCAATAAATTCAGTTATTCCGTTCGGAAATGCTGGTTATTATTATGTTTTAATTCCTATCTGATCCACTATAAACTTTGTCACTCCAGTCTGATCCCCTTACTCTTTTTGACAAATAGTAATCAGTAATCAGTATTTTTATTTGTAAGAATATGGTGGTACAAACACAGATCTTAAAAATAAATAAATGTTCACATATTCTGCCACACAATATGCGACATATTCTGCCATACAAATATACATTTTTTTTTTATCGTTACACGATTGCACTGCATAGCTGAGTAGCAACAACATACAATAAATAAAAATGTTAGTCCCCTAAGCCGAATAAAATTAAAAGATGTACATTTAGTAGCAACACCTGCCACCTTAATAATAACTATTATTTGCTATTGTCATTTAAAAAGTCATTGATTGAATAATAACCTTTTTCATATAAAAGGGCTTTTATATTCTTTTTAAATGAATTCATATTATGATCATGAAATGACTTTGGAAGCTTTTTATATATCTTAGGTGCTATACAAAATATAGATATATAACACTACAATACATATATACCTATATTCAATACATATATAAATAGGTAGGTAAGTACAGTCAAGAAAAACACAGTTGTTCATGTAAAAAATATTTGTATTATTTGTGTAAGTGATTAAAATCAGCACAGGCAATCAGTGAGATGGATTCAATTATTGAAAACAAAGACAACTATTTAATTGAAAAAATCACTTAGTTTAGTAAATTTTATGTAAGATTTTTCTGTAGATACTTGTTGTAGATTAGGATTTGCCGGTGCAATATTTAATCACTCTGTTTAGTATCAGCCATACAGACCCGTTAAACGTTATTTTATATTCCAGATATAAAAGCGACGCCATACGTGAGAATGGAGTCATTGACACCAGATTCCGAAACTCCTGAAACCCCAGTGAAGACAATAAAGAGGCCAGCCAGAGCAATCGGCATGACTCCGAGAGCACGTGGTCTTAGAGGTGTTGACTTGCCAAGGGGTAGACGTATCAATTTTGATTTAGTGGAGGATGAAGACGACGATAAAAATGGATCATAAGTTTTGAGAAACTGTGAAAGGTTCTTGCTATAAATGGACTTGTAATTTTATGAGGTCTGCGTTAGTATAAGTAGCTTCTATGTAAATATGTACATTGTAATCATCTAACTTATATTTTCAAGTTAAGTAGATAGTATTAAAATTAATAAAGTCTGTTTGTAAATATTGGTCTACTTGCAACTTTGGATGCACGATCTTTAAATACTTACCTGTAAATAATGCTCTACAGTCGACTAGAACGTAGATACACTATTAAACATAATTTGGTAATATCAAACTTAGTTTTTTTATTTTATTTTACCATACCACATTTACTCTCACCAGTGTCAGCCTCAACCAAAGCCAATAAAACCAGTGGTTAGCTACTCGCTGTTCTCTACCTAAGTACTTAATTATTTCGAGGCGTATTTTTAGTAGTCAAATTCAAATTCAAATATTTATATTTCAAATAAATATATTAAAGGCACTTATGAAAAGTCAAAGCTAGGTGCACGGTTCCAAGCCGTTGATCTTATGGAGAAGAGCTAGCCAGAAACTCCATAGAAACTCTTTTAAAACAAATTGGTATAACAATAAATAAGGTAATGTGAGAATAATGCAAGTTAATGAGCAAAATGATAAAGGAAAGCGATAGAAGCAATAACTTATATAGCCTTTTAAAATTATTGCCAAAGCAATTAGGAGCTGACCAGTCCCGACAGACAGCAGCCGTTCACGAGCATGACGCGCACATCAGCCTCGATTAGCTCAACAATTGGCAACGCCACCATCAACAGGATATTTTAGCGAGCATGACAAACTCATAATCCTCTCAATAACTCTAATCAGCAGCTGATCCCCAGAGTAGAATACTGTAGGACATAATACTATGGAAGTATACGAAATAGACCAGCCTAGCCGTAGACTCATCTGTTAACTGTTTTATTTTCCTAACAGCAAACGCAACAGAGCTCAGTTTTCCTGCAAGTGCCTCAATATGAGGTCCCCACTGTAGTTTAGAGTCTACTGTGACGCCTAGGAATACAGCTGAAGGAACTAAACTAGTTCTTTACCATCAAGTTTTACGTTAGAATCTACATTGGGCACGTTAGGAATAGAGAACCTAATACATTTAGTCTTTTTGGCGTTCAATAGAAGGTTATTGGCAGAAAACCAATTAGATATTTTATTAAGTATATTATTAGGTTCTATCATATCCTTGTCCTTTCTATTTACTTTGAATATAAGTGAGGTGTCATCAGCAAAAAGAATTATGTTTGACATTGTGTCCTTTATGATGTATGGAAGGTCATTAATATAAACAAGGAACAAATATGGGCCTAAAATCGATCCTTGTGGCACTCCCATTTTAACAAGTGAGCCTGAAGAAGTTACGTTATCAATAGCTACCCTTTGTTCCCGATTAGTCAAATAAGAACACACAGGATCAATAGATCTTCCGCGAATTCCGTAGTGTTTTAGTTTTAGAATGAGCGTTTAGTGATCCACTCAGTCAAAGGCCTTAGGGAGGTCACAAAATACTCCTATCCTAACCCCCGCATCTTTCCAGGCCCTTAGTACTGTTTTGATTAGGGGTCCACCCTAGCCCCAGCTCCAGCATCCTCTGTAGAACGGCCCTTCATAAATCCGAACTGTTTAGAGTGTAGTATATCGTATTCATTAAAATATTCTAACATTTGATTTAACATAAGTTTTTCAAAAAATAAAAGATTTTTCTTTTAATTTTTAGTAATAAGTAAGAAGGTTCATTAACCCGAGGTTTAGTTTAGAAAGGTTTAGAAAACTTTGGACGTAATTTCATTTCAAGTCCTGGGATTTTCCCAGTGTCAAAAGAACAGAATACTTAGATAGTACTGGGTAAAACACTAGTAGGTAATTATTTCTCTAATTTTAGTTAACTTATTTGGGCTACATCCAAATCGACACCATTAACAAGAAAAACCCATTTCAAAACATAGACATAGGCGTAGATAGCGGGGGCAAGGGGCAAGGGTGGGCAATGCCCACCCTAGAAACGTCTTTACCCACCCTAGAAAAAAATTATGATTTCTCATGAAACGAAAAATCCGTAGCTACGCCAATGAGTCATAGACGTATAAAAAAGAGTAAAAAAATTATGATTAAATAGGGACTTTTGGACGGCGCCGTTGGCACAGTTGTCGAGAGACCGGCTGCTGCGTCGCGTGTCGCGAGTTCGATTCCCACACGAAGTACATATTTGTATAATCTACAGTTAATTGTTCCGGGTCTGGGTTTGTATGCATGTGAGATTAAATTTCTGTAAATGCACCCACGAAACAGAAAAGAAAAATGGGGTTTAAAAAAAACAATTATTAAAGGATTAATTTTCCTTTGTTCATAGATAAGTACCTATTGAGTTATTAGTGGTTATGAAAAGCTTCATTACGTAAGTAAAAAAAGTACTTCCCACGAGAGGATAAATTGTAATAGGTAGCTTATTGATGTCAATAAAATATGGCACGGATTAAACACGATCTGGAAAAACGAATAGGTAAATCGTAAAAGATTTATTCTCTCAGATCATTTAGAGAACTCTAAAGTTATTATGTATGGACACAAAAATACGGTCGTGGATTCGCGCCTGTGCCTCCCTTATAAATACTCCAAGCACTCATATCACCAAGCCATCTCGAACTCTACTCACTACCCCGAATTCTTCTTATAATAGCATGAGGTCTTGAGTTCGATTCCCAGGTCGGGCATGTGTTATTGGGTTTTTCTGTTAGTAAATTCTCAGTAGCAACCCGGAGTCAGGAAGTTGGTGGTGTGACACCCCGTGCTTCGGAAAGCACGTAAAGCCGTCGGTCTTGCGCGTAATCTCTCTCCGGTCGTGTCAGATTACCGTCCCATCGAAATATGAGTGTGAAGCAAGAGGGAGTGCTTCTGTATTTCCGCATACACTTGTGCACTATAATATCGCCTGCGTACTTGGCTAATCTCCATGGAGATAGGCAGCCGTGACCGAAATACGATCGGAGTATTATTATTATTATAGATAGCTTATAGATAGACTACAGTGAAGCCAAAAGTAGGGTTATGAATGCCTTATTAGTTTTGTAGAGTAGAACGTCAGATAAGATTATTTTCGGGTTTCATAGTTCATACTTTTCAATACTGGATTTTTACCTAAGTAGTCGGGTTATAGGTACTTCGTTTTTCAACTTATTTTCTTATTATCACATGATACGTTATCCATTAAGAGTCGAATTTTGGCACGCGAATCATACTCGCGCTAAACTGGGGCAGTTTTTGCCAACGCAACGCATCATGTCTATCTATGCTCTGAGTACCTAAACTTAAATAAACGAATCTCAGAAAGTTACGTTCAAATACCTGTACACAAACATGCAAGGACATTACTAGATAAACTGCGACACTAAGGTAATTAGGTAACTATACATAATAATACTAATTTAAAACGAATGAGAAAATAATACCGGTCAGGGTTCTTGCGTTTCTTGCAATTATTGGTGCAAGCAAGGTTCGGTCTCCGACATTGCAGCCTTAGAACTGTTCGTTGATATAACTACCTACTTATTCAGTGCTGGGTAGACTATTTCTGGTAATGTAAGGAAATAACAGTAACAAGTATAATTCTTAAATCAATGATTTATTTGAGTTAGATTATCTATAGCTTCCTAATGGTGATTTAAAAGTGTTTTATAAAGGCTCTTCACACGAGCGACACTACTGACGGCAGCCGTAGTCGCGTGTCGACGAATGTCATCGACATGCCATTCAGCTGACCACTTGAAGGCAGCATCGAAAACTACAGTCAAGCGTCGCACTAAGTCTGGATGTGACAGTGTGGGGAATTACTTAAAAGTAATTTTAAAGCAATACATAAAGGTGATGATATAGATACGTCTCGTGTAGCATCGTACCTATATCGTGATCTAACAATTAGACGACTGTCACGATCACATATTAAAAATAATTATTTACGGCTCTTTTATTTTTGAACAGTGAAACATTAGACAGATTATAAAATTAATGCATTGAAAAAAATATCTCGTAGACGTTGTTTTGTGGTTCCGAAAGTCAATGTCAAGCTCAGCCGTTAGGGAAAATGTTTGTTTATGACGACTCCGGAAATAAATTACACTATCTTAGTGCGGCCCGTTTGTAAGAGCCCTTACATGGAGGTTAGGGCTCCTGGGAGAACGATCTTAGTACCTAAACCATGTCCAACAAATATCTAATAATCAACACAATGGTGATTATTAGATATTGCAAATGTCTGATTATTCGAGCTAACAATACGTTACCTACGGCTAATTATAAACTTGGTTGTATTGTGGCAACTGATGTAGACAGCTTACTCATGTACTTACCTACCGAATGTTTATTAATTATTTAAATATGGCGAATTAATAGAGGGCTTACAAACAAGCAGCACTTGCCGGCACGGCAGCACGGCAGCCGTCGAAGAGGCGACGACGGCTACCATCGGCCAAGTGCCATTCATCTGTAAGAGCCCTTAATGACATTTATTACAAGTAGGTATTTTTCAAAATAGTATCGCTCCCTTGTATTTTTTTTTTGTGGCAAATACTCATATTTTCATTTTAAAAAAAACTATAGAGCTATGGGTAAGTATAATGTACCTACGTACCTACTTAACTCTCAGAGCATATTAGTTACTTAAGGTTTAGGCAGAATTGCACCAACTTAGTTTTAACCATAACCGACGTGTTACCTACTTTATCATTTTGACAGCTTTTCTATAATTTCTATGTAAATTCTATCAAAATGACACAGTTAGGTACATTTTGGTTAAGGTTAATGTTAAGTTAGTGCAATTGAGCCTTAGTTAAATTATTATCTATAAATAACTGACGCGGTAGGTAACTATATTTAATACCTACACAAGTAGGTAAATTCAAAATGTTACATGAGCGATGATGGATCTCATTCATGATTGTAATTTAGGTATGCCTAATGATAATCACAGCGATTCTACCGAATTGAAAACAAGGATTAAAATTTAAATTGTATATATACAGAAATAAAACTAAATAACAAATTATCCTTTGGGACTATAACAATGTGCAGAGGCACTCACTTAAGTTACTCATATACCTAAATAAAGACACAAGGAAACAGTTTAGTTGTTTCTCATATATAAGTAAACCAATTCGGGCCTCATACGAATACACCTTTTTCTCAAACTCTTCAATTTTTAACATCGTCATCATCAGTTTCCGCTAAATCAAAATTGATACGTCTACTCCTTGGGAAGTCAAAGCCCCTAACACGACGTACTCTCGGAGTCATTCCGGCGATAGTTCTTGATAATTCAGGATTCATTTGATGCTCTGGCGTTTTAAAAGTATCAGAATCTGGTGTCAAGGATTCCATTCTCATAAATGGCGTCGCTTTATTATCTGGAAAACGAAAGTTAGTTAAGTAGGTCTAATTTAAACACAAATTATCATTATGTAGTTAAGCATTTATTCCGCGAATAACAATAATCTCTGTCAATATTTCTTACTTTACAGCACGGCTTTACAGTACATACCTATTTAAATAAATATTTTTACAATTGTTTGTAATTACAACTTATAAGTTATGGCGCGAGACTAATTTCAAATCAGCAGAACAATATCAAGCATATTTTTAGTCAGTATTTTACCTATTTAAATAATTACCTACTATATTTACATAGCTCACACAGATAATAAATAATAAAATCAATTGTTTATTAATTACTTACCTCTTCGACGTTCCTTCACTTGTTGGCTGTTACTAACATAAATACATAATAGGAGCTCAACTGAGATAAAATAAATAACGTGACCTTCCCCCATCTTGCTTTTTATAAATGTAATATGTAATGCAATGGCACCAAAATGGCACCCTCTTTGGAAATCGGAAAAAGATTGTTTAGAAATCATATTGCGAACTGATTTATATAGTAAATAAGTAGTTAGGATACATTAGGAATAATTATCTAGTAATTGTAGTTGTAATAGTTTTTTTACTTACGAGTATGTATTACATTTCATTTTCATTCGTTAATTATGCCATAAGTAATTAAAAACATTTAACATTTTGTTTAGTAAGCCCATAGAGTCTCAGCAATCGTTCAATAATGAATTACCTATATCACTAAGTGGTGTTGTAATTTATTAGCATGTCAATGTTAGCGGCATTTAAGGTCCTACATTAGTAAACTTCATTGTCGATGTTGATAAGCTAATAAGGATTCATATAAGTGAATTCCATTTTAGCTAATAGAACAGTCAGGAATAGACATATAAAATCTCAAGATTTTTTCTTTATCATGCCTACTGATTGTATATCATATAAGAAGTAAAAATACTATTTGACGGCTAATAGAATAATGTTGTTAAATAAAAATACATATTTTAAAAGATTTCGATAATTAATATTTTGTGGAAATTACGAATACTTTTTATGGTAACATGTAGGTAGGAACTTACAATGTATTAGAATAAATAAAAACAAGTTTTTTTTTTACAAAATACAATATAATTAAGCTTAAAATGTACCTAATAAACTAACAATATCGAGTGATATTTTGTCAATTACTTGCAACAGGATAAGGCACAGTACTGGATATTTATAGCCACAACGGTAGGTACGTAATACTTAGGATAATAAGTAGTTCATGAAAAGAAAAAACTACGTATCCATTATTTTTCTGTCGAATGTCAACAAATCCATGTTATATAAAGTAAGTTACAGCTGATAAAATGAACTGTAACTAGGTACTTTGATGTTTTTTGTTTATGTGGATTATGACAAAATATTTCAATACGTAAAAGTGTCCAAAACTACTTACATACATATGCTTAATTAGAGTAAGAATACTTTGGTATTGTCACAGCTTTATTGAAAAGAATCAAAATTAAGATTCCACAAAGATATGGAAGACAAACTTGCTAAAAATATTATTTACTAAAAGTATTATTTGATTCTTTTCAAATCTACCAAAGTAAAACAAAATAATCCAACTTATACATCAAACTAAATTAATAATTAAAAACACAAAATTTCGATAAAAGAAAAATTTCATATTAAAAATAATAACATTTTCTAAATGCAATGAAAGGCACATTTTTATTTACTGGGAAATACATTATAAAACGTTGATTATAATTAAAATGACACATTCAATTTTGTAATTGAATTTCCAATTTATATGGAATTAAATAACTTATGCATTAAACAATTATATGCAATTGAATATTAATATTCAATTCAATTGATATTTTAAAAACGATATTGTGGTATGTAATCCCATTCACGAATAGGACCACCCTCATTACTTTCTACAGATAACACGATTGAGGGATTAATCAGAAGGATAGGAATACCGAAACTGTCATAAAAATCATCACCTTTAATCGTTTGTCATTAAATATGGGGCAGCCCTAATTTGTAGTGGATATTACCAGACATATCGACACTGAATAACAATATTTAACAATGAAAAACAGTAGATTTAAGATTGAATCCACAATCTAAATGGAGGTATTAAATAACTAAAAAGAAATCAGATTCCATAATTGTCCCAAACAAAGAAAAAAGTTAAGACTATAACAGAATGAATATTCCCACATCAGAAACACACCGATTATAATAACGGATTATGCTCAATAAAGGAACAAGTAACGACGATAGCCATCTTCCTTTTGAAAAACATTTTATAATTTATCTAAAAAATATATTATCTGCATTGATGTTGTCGTACATTTATCAGTCTTATATTAACAATTATAGAATCTGTTACAACATTAGTCTAAATCATTTAAAAGATAACTATCAAATAGTAAAGAAATTACAAGAAATCTTGTAATTGGCCTTGCACATATTTCAAGCAAGACGATATTTCTTCACTGTCGGCTACCATTCCTTGTAGTTTATCTTGCACGTCGATCAACATATCTTTATGCATACTGCCTTTTTTTAGGGCCGTCATACAAAAAGTAGTAAGAGCCTTGAAGCACTGCTTCCTATGAGCATTGTGGGGTTGATTGTCCCATACGGGAGTGGCTTTAATATAGTTCCATGCCAGAAAAACATACTGGAGCACCGACTCCCAATGCTGAGATTCAACCAATAACTTACCCTGTTCGACAACACACTTCCTGAAGGCAGCCAAATGCGTAGAAACACGAGAATAAGCTGGAGAATCGGTTTTAGAAGTAAGACGAGATGTAGGGAGACTTTTGAAGATATTGCTCTTTAAATAACTCAGTCTCTCTTCAAGAGGTGTCAGGTCTGGAATGGGCATGTCGCTCCTAATCTCCTGTTCAATTTCAGGGTGTTTGTATGTAATAGTTTTAATCATGTGAATGAGTTGGGTGGGACTCAGGCCTTTGAGGGCTGTATCAATGGGGCCTTTGAATTCAGTATTCAATGTCCTTTCCATTCTGCATCTTTTCATTGGTGGGGTACTTTTAATTGGGCTGGTGATCTTAAATTTCTGAGGAGTGCTTATGTCACTAAAGTCTATTTTCTCGGGAGTTAGTGGTATGCGTTCAGTATCGAGTAAGAGGCGCTTTCGTGGTGTTGATCGTAAGGTGACGCCGAGTTTAAGGGGCGATAATTGGTTGTCTTTCGGTGGTGTGCGTATGGTGGAGTGGAATGAAGAGTTTCGTTTCAGTTCGATGTCCGGCGACCATGTTACTGGCAGACGTTTGCGGCCTGAAAATGAAAATTCGCTTGAAAGTATGGTTGAGTACATTTTGGTTGTTACAGAAATTAATTACGCTGGAACGCAATAATTAATCCTACAGTCAAATTGAGTTATAGCTGAGTCAAGGTAATAAAAGTTCGCGACCGTATTCTTTTTCCATTTAATATTGTAACTTTAGAGTTCGCTAAGCATGCGTTAATGCTTTTTCAAAGACATATCTTGAATTAATAAAATCTTTTTAAGATTTTACCACCGAAAAAGGAAACTGAAAGTGAAAAATAACTCAGTGTAACTAATTTTGAATCGGCGCCAAGTCCATATTGCATTCCATTATAACTTAAATTTAATTTAATGGTCTTCGTTGATTGTTTTGTTTGGCGTCGACTCAAAATACTTACACTCAGATATTTTTCACATTTCAATTTCTTTTTTCTGAAGTAAATTTTTTGTGTAAGTTTATTTCGGATATGATCTACAAAACATAACTAGGTCTAGTTTTCATCAAAATAAATGAAATATCCCTAAACACGAAGTAGTTGCTGTAAGCCGTTGAGGAGTTCCCTCGACTATCTTTCGTCTCCATCATCAGATTAACTCCAGGTTTTCATTATGTTGTAGTGCCATCAAAAAACATAATGTAAGTTTCAACAGAATTGGTCGTCATGTGAACAATCAATATTTCCCTTTTTTTTCCTATTATTCGGCCTTAGTGGTTGATGGCTTTAGGGATGGAATTTGAAATTTACTAGCTGTGCCCCGTTTATAATTATATTATAATTACCTTTTTTTGGTGGTGGACTCTTGTTGAAACCCAGAGGGGTTTTGTCTGAGTAACCGGACAATAAGGCAGTTTGATGCCTCCAGCCAGAGCATATTTTAAAATACTACAAACTAAGCAGCAGCGTTAAGGGCGTCACCCGCGGGACACGAGCCTCGGCTTAGAGCGTTGCTGGGGGGACACATAGGGACTAGCTGGATCATAGCAGTTGCCTTATTATTAAGGGAATTATTTAAAGCTACTGACTCGGCGCGCGCCGGATCGAGCAAGGGTTGGGGCGGAGATGATGAGATATTTTGTGACGGACGCGGACCTCGCCGGTGAGGTCTATAACGACGCGGTCGAGCGCGTCGGAGTGTGCTTGTGAATTTGTTCGATTCTTGAGCTACAGTGATCCTATCATCGGGTCTGAGGAGAGCGTGAGTTCGGCGGATTTTGTTAATCTGGGAGGGCCTGTAATTGGCGGACAACTAAGTATTAGCCAAAGTTACTCCTTCCGCTCTTCAGCGGTCGTGCCGTTTCGAAGATTAGCAGGAACAAACAGACAAACAAAAGTTTTAAAATCTTTTAAAGGCATAGGTATCATGCAAATAACTGAAAAATACAAACAGACTATTTATTTGTATTGATGGGACCTATTTCTATTATTTATATTTGTCCAACCTAAAACAATGACTAGCTCGATTCTAGGATTTCGATTCTGGTAGGAGCACACCTAAAGCCGTTCCATAGTCTATTATGCGCCACATTCAGTCACACTTATCATCCTCCCAAAAGCCTTACCTTATTATAATGAATGCTTATTTGGATTTATTATTAATTATTATTAATCATCATTTATTTTCAAGTTACGAGACTCATTTATGTTAGTAATAAATATAACTTATCCTATGTTAATAGACGACAATTTAGTATTTGTAGCAACCCACATTCACCGGTGCACTCCATGAGAGATGGCACAGCAGTGATTCAGATATGATCATACTGTGGTTAGTCCTTTCTTATCCTTCATCTGTCTGTCGCTTATCAGAGACCTTTGGAGCGTAAAATTTAAAAAATTGTTTTGCATCCCTGGGACTGACCAGTATCTGAGGTTGTTATTTAATCCAGACACAAGTCCTAATAGTAAATACATATAGCATCTATCATTTTCAGAACTCCTGGTACACATAAAGAAGTATAATCTTACCATAGCATGGGTATAAGGGTCCACATAACAGTATATTTTTAGTTTTTAAGGGACCCATTTAACTATGGACTCATGTATCTTGTCATACAGCCTACCAATGTATTTAATTGCCTGTAAACTTGAAATGGAAATTTATCATTCTTTTTGTGTTTGTTATTTTAATGTCTTAAGTATTTTATGGCCTGCAGATAAAATTGCCTCAGGTCTGGGTGTGCGTGTGTGCATTAGGGCATGCAACCCGGTTAACCGGAAACCGAAAAAATCGAATAACCGACAGAATTTGAAAATCGGTTTTTTCTAGTTATAAAGCCGGGTTTTTCGGTGTTTTCGGTTTTTCTCTACGATTTTACTTTATTCTAACTAAAACATGCTCCTTTAATTATAAATACTATAATAAAAATAAATATAATTTTAATATACACACATCAACACGGTCTAGGGATATTTCATACTCAATTAAATAACTCGAAAAGTACTGGCCGCATTGGAATCTTTTATACACCGATTTGTTTGTAATTTATCTCAGACTAATTCCAAATTCAAATTTTTGAAAATTCTTTTGTTTCGGTGGCATAAAAATGTCTTGATGTGTAGGAGAGGGAATTTTCATTTGTGCGAAATTTAGAAAACAATACGAATTACATTTAGTTACAGTTTTTTTTTCATTTTTAAACGAAAGAGAAAGTTAAAATTGAGGTATTGTAGCCATGCAACGCCAACATTTGACGAGGGCGGAGATGTTACGAGCTGTGGGAATGCTGGAAGCTGGGTCTGTTCAGCGTAATGTTGCTGAGGCCATAGGGACCCACCAAAATGTAATTTCAAGATTGTGGACACGCTATCGTGCCACAGCTGAAGTAGCGGAGAGGCACCGGGGGCCAAGTCGCATCACTACCCCCAGACAAGACCGATTTTTGCAAATTACTGCGCGAGCTCAACCAAATGCAGCGGCGACTCAATTGGTCCAAAGGCTGCGAGTGGAACACCAAGTGCTTGTGAGTGACCAAACTGTAAGAAGGCGACTGCATGAAAGCAATCTACGCTCTCGTAGACCACTCCGGGTCCCACCTTTACGGAGAGGCAATCGTGGACGACGATTAGAATGGGTTCGGAACCACGTGGACTGGGGCCGTGAACAATGGTTCAATGTGCTGTTCACGGATGAATCCAGGTTCGGTTTCCATCCAGATTCACGAAGGACGCGTGTTTGGCGAGTTCCTGGACGATGGAGCCGTCTTCAGAACCCTCAGGAAGTTCACCCATACCAAGGAGGAACAATTATGGTTTGGGCAGGAATTCGTCTTGGAGGACGGACGGATCTCGTTTGGGTGCGGGGCAATATGACGGCAGAACGATACGTCCAACAGGTGCTGGGGCCCGTAATCTTGCCCCACAGAATACAAATGGGGCAAGATTTCCTGCTCATGCACGACAATGCCCGGGCACACACGGCGAGAACGGTAGCAGCTTGGTTACATACACACAATGTTAGGGCCTTAGACTGGCCTGCTCAATCGCCAGATCTAAATCCCATTGAGCATGCGTGGGATATGCTGCAAAGAAGAGCTCTGAAGGAAGTTCCTGAAAATCTGGCTACAGACGATCAACTTTTTGCGCACCTCAGAAGGACATGGGACAATATTCCGCAGCAAGACATTGACAACCTTGTTCTGAGCATGCCGAATCGTTGCCGATGTGTTATGAACATCATGGGCGCTTTCTCAGACTACTAACTTCAAGTTTATAAACACAAATTAAATGATTTTTCTATTTTACTCATAAATTAAAAGTTAATTCATATACGGTTTCCGTCTATGCTTCATTTTTTTTTCATAAAATCCTGAAATTTTAATCGAAGTACCTTAACCATTACTAGAGAATGGTAGAATATTAAATAACGTATCTTTTAAATATATACATGTCATATAAATAATTAACATATTGATAGTAATTCGCTTTTTTAAAAATATCCCTAGACCGTGTTGATGTGTTTATTATATATAATTTTCATGTGATATTTATAGTAAATACTGTATCTAAGGAAAGTATTATGGAACGCACTTCTGAAGCCATAGGCACGTATAATGGAACGCACATCTTGAGTTGACGTGAACGCGGCCGCCATTTTCTTTGGTTAGTCTCTGTCAAGTAACGCAGTGAATCACGCGCGTACGTTACGCGCTTAACTTCGCATTTACTTCTTTTTTTTTAAACTTACATATTTTATTTGGTTAAACAGCGAATTTTATATTAAGTAGGTAAGTTTGTTTATATATATGTTTGCCATTCAATTATAATTCTACGCCTTATATTCAAAGAAAGGAAATAATAACGGCAAAGTTGTTATTGTTGCTTGGTGAAAGATGGTTTAAATTGAAAGATAAGAGAGGCAGGTAGTGAATTACATATTTTTCTCAGAATGGCATTATGTTACCCAGTAGTTTTATACCTAACCTAGGGTAGGTTAGGTATAAAACTACTGGGTAACTACTGGGCTTTACTTTTAAATATATTTGGCCAAGAATGAGGGTTATGCTTTTTGAGTGTATTTTATGTGTGTTTATATTTATAGTAAGACTGCCTCATTGATCCCGCGGCATAAAGCGCACGCGATCGTGAAGTCCCTGGTTAGAATCCCAGATTGAGCAGTGTTATTGGGTTTTTTCACTAGGAAATTCTCAGTAGCATCATGGAAACTGGAAATATGCTCGGTAAACGGTAATAGGCTTCCCCTCTATTACGTGTGACCGAAAAACATTTGTAGCGAAACGTGGCTGTAGTAATTCACCTCTGCCTACCCCTACGGGGATAGAGGCGTGTGATTATATATGTATGTAAAATACATAAATACATAATCATTCCGCCACACGCTTGTATCCCCGAAGGGGTAGGCACTAGCCACTAGGTGTATTACTACAACTACATTTCACCAGCTGTTTTAGATCCCATCAAGTGCCATGTAACAGAGGGCGAGCCTATTGCCGCCTATTGGGCACATTTCCTGACTCCGTACTCCGTGTATGTAAACTAGAACATGAAAGAAAATAAAAAATATTTACTATTTTCAGCATTTTTATTTACCTACAAAAGTCAACCCGAAAAACCCGAAAAAACCGGTTTAGCCGGATATTTTAAAAATAAAAACCGAAAAACTCGGTTCTCCAAAACCACCCGGTTTTTGCATGCCCTAGTGTGCATGTGATAAAAAGATAACTGCCTTTTTGGGTTTATGAAATTTTTTCTACAACTGAGCTCATGAGCACCAAATTAGCCTATTTTTTCTAGACACCATTATAGTCTAGTAGTACGTCTTAAAAAGATAGGCCACTCTAGCACTTACAGCCTTAACTAATCTTTGACAATAAGATCAATTCATTATACCTCTCTGCTGTATAAGCAGTTCGTCGGGCGATGGTGCCGGACTTAGGTACCCAGCAGGCAAGGCTGGGGAGCGCTCACGAATGTTGGTGACGGGCTGCAAAGGAGTGACACGGAGACGATCAAGACGGACCGGGATCTCGGCGAGTGCCGCGCGGGTGCGACGACCCCCCTCTGGTGTCACCGCGCCCTCCATTGGCGCTAAAAGAGAAATATAGAGAAGTTATTAGAGAAATATAGAGAAGTTATTGGAGAAATATCGAGAAGTTATTAGAGAAATATAGAGAACTTATTAGATAAATACTAGAATTTATTGTTATGTAAAATTTTTGTTTGTGGATTATATTATTTGATAATACCTATATCTAAATGTTTTGTGATAAAATACCAACGGGAGTTTAATATTGACGATTGGCTATAAAAGGAGTGAATACTGAGATGATGGAAGCTGTGCTGACTGCAATAAATTGCAATAAGGGCAGGGGATGATGATGATGAATTTTGATTGGACTCAAGTTAACGAGTCTATATAATTGGCAACATTTAAAGTTAACTTAAAAATACATTAAAAAAAACTCAAAACTTACGTTTTTTATTTCAAATAGACCAGAATGGGTACTTATGAAAAGATGAAGCCAGGTGCATGGTTTCTAAGTTGGTTTTATACAGAAGAACCAGCTAGAACACCATACCCTCATTTAAAATTATGTGATTTTAAAATTAACATTGATATAATGTGAGAATAATACAGGTTATATAAAAGACAATTTAGTGAGCATGGCAAACTCATAATGCCTGGTGTAGGCAGATGTGTGTACTTGTTAATATAAAGTTTAACATTAATGACTACATCATGCTCACATTTTACAGAAGAGTAGTGAAGCTATAAACATAATCCAATATTTATTGGAAAAAAAATATTTTAATATATTTTTAAATAGGTATTATTTAGGAAATATTACATTATGTCTTAAAGCTTCAACTGTAAAAAAGAAACAGGTCAAATTAAGAAAAAAGCAAGCAAAATTAAACTAGCAGGTCTAGATCAAGATAATAAAGTATGTACTTGAAATAGGTAATGCTACAAAACGTATGATAGAAACTAGACCTAATACGACCCACTGACCGAGAATTCAAGCATTAGAAATAAGCCCAAAATATAGACTATTTATAAAAAAAAAACTGACGTACTGCCTGAACTTTTTTTGACACAAACGTAATTGTGAAAAATATAGATATTTTAGAACTGAGACCCCTACAATCTTTACAACGTAATAACGTATACGTAATTCTATATAGTCGCCTTACCTAGACCCTTTTGTTTTTAAAGATAATTATTATGTTTTGGAACAAAAACTGATTATGAAAATAACGTTCAAAACGACGCTGGCCATTGCGGTAGATACAAAAAATCACAGAAGTATATTGGTTTTCCATACATTACCTCAATAAAATATCGCTAAGTGTTGTCTCAAATCAAAGTTCCACGTGCAAAACAGAAAGTGAGAGCGAATCACTAACAAAAGAAAATTAATAATGGAATTGGCGCAAAAATTGACAACTACAAACAAGCGCAACTGACAACAACGGTTGAGCTTGGAATGTTGCCAGTGCCTCATTAATTCCCTGCAGTTGGCACTTGCCTTGTATTGTCAGTTTTTTGATATTTTTTATGAAATGCACTACCTGTTCTACAAAACAATATAATGCATTGGCGGGCTCGACCTCAACGAACGTACCGCAATCAAATTACGGACGTTCTCAAAAAAGGTCAGGTCAAACGCAACCTAAACCGACGAATATGCATGATCATGAACATAGACGAAGGCTAAGAGGTATATCAGAATTGTGGGAAGTGGTAATCGATAGTCTAGCTCTGGTATTGGCCTAACTATCCCAATGGGAAACAGTTGAAGGAATTAGTACTGAAGTTGTTTTAGCTTGCGTAACCCTCTCGCCACTGGTATATGATTCCCAATCAAAATATCAAATACCTTTATACTTTTTAACTGTGTGGTTACATTGATAGTACACGATTTTAATCGTTTGTGACTCAATGTTATGAATGTGTTTAGTTTTTTATGTTTGTTATCACTGTTAATGTAATAACTGCGCTATTGAGAGCTATTGTTGTTTTAGTGCAAATTATTTTATGCTTCCATGTTACATCAAATTTGTCTATATTTAGTTATAATCCTTCTCCCGTCTGGTCCTCTAAGAGAAACAGGCGATAATTTATGTTATACTGATGAATGAGTAGAATTTCAGTTCCCTGTTAAGATATCCCGTGGGGTGTACAAAGTATACTTTACTTATTTATAAATAATTAATATAATATCTGTGGTCGGCGCAATTAGTTCCTTCAACTTTTTTTATTCTAATTTTTCTGTTACCATTTCCATTCATTCATCTGTTCATCGTGAATGTGAAAAAGCGCGGGAAATTCGTAACGATAGGGCGCCGTTTTTTAAAACAAATTTTCAAATAATTATTTTATTTATTCTAAAGTTCATTTGCTTGCTCTTCTCAAGATGGGGAAGAAAGGGAATCCAAAGAAAAGAAAAAAAGAAGATAGTTCATCTTCTGCTCTACCATTGGTGTCCTCTGAAGATGACGGTGGAGCCTCAAGCTGTTCGGAGGAATCTGTCGCAGTAGTTGATAAGTATCGGGAATTCAGGATTCCTGACTACATTAGGTCATATCCTGAAAACGGAGGCAATTTTGAATATGTTGTATTTTTAGAAAGTATCGATTTACTCCCGATCGGTGATAGAGACATGATGTCCCTTTCAACCAGCATAAAAAAATACAATAAGGGCGTAAAACAATTATTACGCATGAATCGTTACAAAATTGGTGTTATTTTTGAACGCCCTGGTTTAGCCAATACAGCGTTAATGAATCGTAAATTTTTGGATAGTTATAAATTGAAAGCCAGTATTCCTGCAACAGCTACGGAAACTACAGGTGTTATTATGCATGTTCCAACTGACTTGAGCAACGAACACATTTATAACGCAATAACTAGCACAAAGAATATTATTTCTATCAGAAGATTTATGCGTCGCACTATTTCAGAAGGAGGGGGGGTGTCCTTTCAGCCTACGAAGACAGTGTCCATCACATTCTCGTGTGCAACAATACCCGATAGTGTAGACCTGAATAGCTGGCGATTTGAAGTACGTCCGTACATTCCGCCGGTGAAACAATGCCTGAAGTGTCTAAGGTATGGTCATATAGCCAAATTCTGTAAGAACTCCCAAAGATGTTCCATATGTACAAAGGACCATAATTATAAAGAATGTCAAATACCATCAACTGAGGCTACATGTTGTCACTGTCAAGGTAAGCATATAGCTATTTCGGCACAGTGCCCAGTCAAACAACAAAAAGTGGAAGAAAACAAAAACAAAATTAATAAAAAATCATATGTAGATTTATTCAATGAAAAGTCATTTCCATCTCTTTCAAAATCCAGTCCTGCTAAACAATTACAATCATTAATTGAAACAGAACCAATTTTAAATATTTTAATACAGACAATAGTAACATTAATTTCTCAAAATAAAAATAACGAAAAGAGTATTTCCACTCAAAGCATAAAAGATGTTCTATTATCAAAAATTCAGAATAATATAAATAAACCTTAATTTTATGGATCAGCTGAATATTGTACAGTGGAATGCTCAGAGCATCAATAGTAACAAACATGCTTTTTCGTATTTTTTACATGAGTATAATATACATGTAGCTTTATTGTGTGAGACTTGGCTCAAGCCTCACATGAGATTTAGTATTAAAGGATATAATATAGTAAGATTAGACTCAGGTAATACACACAATGGTGTAGCTATTTTAATACATAACCGTTTACAATTTAATAAAATAGATACTTTATATGATGATTCCATACAAAATATAGCGATTCGTTTAAAATATGGCAATAATAAAGAAATTTCATTAGTTAGTTTTTATAGTCCCGGAAATGCTTCATTTACTAAGTATCAGTTTGATAATTTAATTCGCAATATTCCTGGTCCTCTTTTGGTGGGTGGAGATTTCAATGCACATCATTCGGCTTGGGGATGTAACAGTGTGAACATCCGCGGCCGAGAGGTGCTTGAAATCATTAATGACTATAATTTGACTTTATTGAATGACGGAGAAATGACTACTGTAGGCTCTGATAGGTGGCAAAGAAATGCACTTGATTTAACTATAGTATCGCCTTCAATTTCATTGTCTTGTAACTGGTCTGTTCATGATGATCCTTTAGGTAGTTACCATTTACCTGTAATCACAAGGTTACTTATTAATAAAAATTATAATATCCCACATGATATGGAAACTTCAAATTTGCCAAAACATTTTAATTTTAACCTGGTTGACTGGGAAATATACAAGAAGAGTGTTGATAGTTTGTTAATGGACTTTAAAATTAATCACGATAACCCATTACAATCATATAATGAGTTGATAAAATTATTAAATTTAGCTGTTATTAAGTCATTACCATCAACTATAAGACCTGCTACATCTTTAGATACAACATCAGTAAATAATAATCGTAAAAAACGCATTCTATTACCATGGTGGAATTTAAATTGCACTAAAGCAGTAGAAGACTCTAGGAATGCCTATAAAGTATTCAAGCACAATCCCACATTGGAAAATTATATTGAGTTTAAAAAATTACAAGCTCTTAAAAAGTTAGTGTTAAAAAGAGAAAGATATTTAAGTTGGTTTTCTCTATGTGAATCATTTAATAGAACTACTCCATTATCTAGAGTTTGGCAAATTTCAAAGAGATTTAATAAAACATTTACACCTCCAAGTAATAATATTTCTCCTTGGGTATTTGATTTTCTTAAAAAATATACTCCAGATACAGTTGAGGGGCCATTTCAATCAATTCCTCATGAGGTAAAAACTTCAGGACATTATGAATATCTAATTTATCCATTTTCTCTTCAGGAATTAAAATCTGCAATATCTTCTAGACGTGATTCAGCTTTTGGCCTTGATGGAATACCTTATAAAATGTTGAAAAATGTAACAATTAGGGCACTTTCGGATATACTAAGCGTTTTTAATTTACTCTGGCAGGAAATGGTCATCCCAAATGAATGGAAAATAGATTGTCTTATCCCAGTACTTAAACCTAACAAAGTAAGACACAAAGCAGAATCATATAGGCCAGTAGCATTAACATCATGCATGGGAAAAACCTTTGAACAATTAATTAAACAAAGGCTAGAATTTTATATAGAAAGTAATAGTCTATTACCATCCAATCAATTTGGCTTTCGACGTGGTTTCTCCACTCGTGATAGCATTTCTCATTTGCAATTAGATATATACAATTCTAATAAAATGGGTAATCATTTTGTTGGTGTCTTCTTTGATGTAGTGGGTGCTTTCAATAACATCAATCTGCACATTTTATGTGGGGAACTTCGTGCCCTTGGAATTCCTGAAAAAATTATAATTTGGATCTTTAACTTTTTACATAGTAGAGAAGTATACGTGAAAGTGAATAAACGTTTAATAGGGCCACGTTTTTCATACAAAGGGGTATGTCAAGGTGGCATTCTCAGTCCATTGATTTATCTTCTTTATTTACACAGACTAAACATTGTACTTGGTCTTGAAGTGGCAAATTTGCAGTTTGCAGATGATTTGGTTATCTATACTTCAGGTTCAGATATAAGTTCTGTTGTAACTATTTTAAACACAGCTTTAACTCGGCTAAAGAACTATTTTCATTATCTAAACTTGGATATTAGTCCAGAAAAATCTAAAGTTATAGTGTTTGGAGAGTGTGAAACAGACCTACATATTTATTACAATAATAGTGTTCTTCCAATAGTGAATGAAGTAAAGTTTCTGGGTATAATTTTAACAAGCAACCTGTCATGGACTAAGTATGTTGATTATTTGTTAGGTAGAGCTAATAAAGCATTTAATTTTGTAAAGTCATTGTCAATTGCAGCTGATCCTAAAATTTTGCTTATGCTATATAAATCTTTAGTCCGTAGTCATTTTGAATATGGATTTTTATGCTTTGGGTCTGATCAGAGATTGGTTCACAAATTGGAGATTCTTCAAAATCATAATCTTAGATGTGTAACTGGTGCAATGAAGACAACTCCAATTAATTCACTTCAAATTGAGTGTAACACTCCTCCTATGAATATAAGATTTCAGTTTTTAAAATCCAAATACATTCTCAAGCTTTTATCTTTCGAAAATCATCCTTTATTAAAGAAAATATTATTTTATTATAGATTATACAGTCCCTCTAATTCCGTAAATGTCCCCTATATATTTCATGACTTTTGTAACCTAATCAGTATTGATGATCAATTTCAAATTGAGAAATGTAAAGGCAGATGGCCATGTTATTCTGGTAATTATATCAGCAAATTCTGGCCAATGGACATTCACATTAATCGTGACCTTCGGAGTAAAGAAGATGTCTATCAGTTAATTGCAGAGTTCCCTGGGTACAGGCATATATTTACCGATGGATCCAAAAACAATAGAAATGTTTCGCTAGCTATATACCTACCTCATCTTACTGTTGGACATGGAGTTCGGTTACCTGGAGCCATGTCTATATTTACAGCAGAATCTCTAGCCATTTTATCAGCTCTGCAGTACATAAATGAAAAGAATCTTGGGCACACAACTTGGCTTATAGCGACCGACTGCATGAGTGTTCTCATGTCCTTACAAAACCCGAAACTGGACGCTAATATCGGAAATATTTTATATGAGATTCGCACTTTATACGCTGATCTTTGTTCTAGAGGATTTACAATAAGTTTAATATGGACACCTTCCCACATAGGAGTAACAGGAAACGAAAACGCAGATTATCTTGCAAGAGTTATTGTTGACGTTGACATCTTAGAAACAAAAAATGTTGCCATACCAAGTTCTGATCTGCTCACTAAATTACACGAACAAAACACCTTTATTTGGCATGAGAACTGGCAAGAAACACTGAGAACTAAAGGAAATTGGTATGCGAAAATAAATCAAACCATTGGTTCTGCGCCCTGGTTCACCAGTTCTGTTCTTCCTAAGAGCAGAAAATTTTATATTACCTTAAATCGTCTTAGATTTGGACATGGAAGATTCAATGCACATTTATTCAGAATGAAAATTATAACATCGCCTGTTTGTACAAATTGTGACTTAGGAAGTGATCAGACCCTAGATCATATAATTTTTGAATGCCCTGCATATGGTTTACAAAGAATTCTTCTAACTGATAAATTATTAGAAATATATAAAATGCCAGCAAGCATCCCGCGCGACACTCAAGGTTTGCTGGAAAATTACACTACATATACAGCACTGTATAATTTTATTGACAGTACTGAATGGGCAATTTGACCGTTCGGGGGACTAATAGAAGGATATGACCCGGATATGACCTTACTTTACAACACGTTTATGACGAATACACGGATAAGACACCATATTATTATGATTTTGACTAACGAACACTGAAGAAGTGGCTGTGGCCTTATTAATTTTTGGACAAGAAAGATAAAACTGAAGACGTGGCTTCGGCCTTACTTACTTTAAACAAGAAGGATGTAACTGAAGACGAGGCTTTGGCCTTACTTTTATTCAAGAACACTGAAGACGAGGCGGTATGGTCCAAGACCTTAGCCTGCCCGATTAGGGCGAAGGGAAAAAAAAAAAAATCATCGTGAATGTCGTGAATTGTCGTGAGAATTCGTGATATTTATTTTTTGTCATATACACGCACCGCAAAAATTGTTAAAGAAAGTGGTTGTAATATCTATAATTGACTGAAATTTTATGTTTTATATCTGTGACTGTAGAAAGTATTCTCGATGATTGTGCTTAATATTATTAAAAATAAACATTCCGTTGGATACAAGAAGGACTTACGAAATGTACACTTGTTGTGGTCCCGTGTGATATGTTGCTGTTTTGAATGTGATAGTTTACATTTTGAGTTTGCATTCTAATCTCATTGTAGAATTTGTGAAAGGGCAGGTGGGAAGTAGGTCAGTTAAGACAAGGTGGCGAAAACAAAGTGAGCTGGTGGATCGTATGTTCTAGATGGCACGATATGGATTGGCTTGACGGTCATTAGGGACGATGGAGAGGTTGTCTCACGACCTCAACCTGGCTCTGGAAGAGAGTAACTGCGGCCGGCAGGAGCGGAGGAAGCTAGGCCTTCGTCGACGAACCAGATCTGCTGGGAACTTGCGTTAGTATTACCCTTATTTCTAATTTTCATTCAAGGATATATACAGGCGGTGGCATGATAACAATAAAAATAGTTGTTGCACCTGTTATTTTTGTATAATTTGATTCCTGGGTATCACAATTTTTAAGTATCACAAAACTTAAAAAAATATTGAAACCAATACATATAAATAACATAATAATCATTAGGAGATAGTAGTAATTATAACTAGTTTTACTAAAGGTATTAGTTTGATGCCAATGAACATAAAGACAATTTTTTTCCTTCCAACATTGTCTGTGATTCAAGGTCACAAGGTTTTAGGTGGGAATACCTACAAGATTTTTCTTTCTCTCATTCTATTTACCTACTTACTTTGATTATTTAGAATGTGATAGAAACGGCAGATGGGTTAGTTAAATTGAACTATTTGAATACGCATATCATCTGCAAATATTAGGTTAAATCAGTAAATATAGACCATTGTTGTCAAAAAGGGATAATGCATTTGTGCAGATTAAATGGATTGTACTTGTATAATTATTTATATAATTAATACTTACAAAGGAATGTAACGACACAGGAAGAAATTCCTAGTGTGAGTCAACATTTTATTTAAAAACAAAAAAAAAAAATTACTAAAAAATTTTTTTATAAATACATTAATTTTAATATATATATCCAGTTTTACAGTTATTACATTGATGGATGATCAAAATGAAATGTATATTTACATTATAAATTATTTTTGATAACCCATAAAAATTTTGATATGAGATTGCAGATCTTTGTCGTCAGTTATTACTTGGGTTATGGTCAAAGGGTTCAATTATAACCTTTGCCTGTTTACCTATTAAATCAGATACAGATGAGCTCTAAGGATTATTAAACAAATCTAATATATAACACAATCACAGTGTTTGTTATTCGAACTCCTCCGAAATGGCTTGACCAATTTTTATGTTTTTTTATGTGTATATTTGATAGATCTGAGAATAGGTTGTAGGCAATTTTTTATACCCCTAAGTGATAAGGGTTGCCCTATCCAGAAAATTTATGTGGCAAAACAATGTTTGCGGGGCACAGCTAGTAGTAAATAAAATGACTAAAGACAAGAAGTATAAAAAAAAAACTGATATTTCTTAAGGCAATTTTTCTGAATACAAATGTATTTAACATCTGTAACCAAACTAGGCAGGGCATGTATTTCAACTGTCAGTGCCAATCCCTTTAAAATAATTCAAATTAACATAGCCATTCAAACAAATTGTATTATATTATATTTAATCCTCAGTGACTGCCTCGTTGGTCTAGTGGTCTCAAGCGCGACTGCTGAACAGGAGGTCTCGGGTTCGATCCCCGGGTCGGTCAAAGTGTTATTGAGTTTTTCTGTTAGGAAATTCTCAGTAGCAGTCCGGAGTTTGGAACTGTGCCCGGTTGATGGCAATAGGCTCACCACCTATTACTTGGGACTTAATAACAGCATTGGTGAAATGTGGGTGTACAACTGTGTACACCTCTGCCTACCCCTTCGGGGAATACAGGCGTGATGCTATGTTATGTTATGTTAATCCTCAGTTATTATTAGTTGTCCATTGCACAATTAAATAATAGTTTACTTAACTCACAGATTTATTTTAAATTGTGTCAAGCATTTGAAATCTTGCCAAGCAATTGTGCAAATCCTGATTGTTGCATTGAATATAAAGAAACCCATGTTGTATGTGTTTGACACAAAAATACTAATTAGTTTCGTTATTCTTAAATGATTTACTATTTAGGTAATTATGGCTTTCATTATTTATGTAGTTATGGTTTTAATATTACATATAAATGATAAAAGTCATTTACTTGTTTCAAATAATGTTTATCCAGTTCCTCCATAGACAAGAGGTATAATTATGTTTTCATTGCTTCACACATTATTTTAATGCATATTCTACAAATGAATCAGTGCTCAGTGCATTGTTCAATTTATAGATTACTTAAGTTGTGTTTCCTATATACTTAAAATACAGGGATTTTACATTCAGTCATTAGATTCAATTAATCATTACAGCAGCCGCAGTAACAGTTAGCCTGGTTGAAGATGGAAGCTCTAGCAGTCCACCACAAGCCCCACTTATCACTCAGCCATTATCAGACTCAGATGACCCTCACCTCAGCCTGCACAAATCCAGCCTCAAATCCAGGCATTACTGTCAGATTGGTAACTTTGAATCAGATTCATTCAATGAGAACTTCTCCCCAACACGACCGGCCAATGCTAGGAGGAAACGGAAATATAAAAAGATGCCCGTGGAATATACGGATGGGAAGAGATCACCACCTGTTGAGATACTGAGTGTCAGTACTGAGGTATGTTGTGTGTATTATTGTCATGTTTTGCCATTCAATAATATTCTACTATAGAATCTTTAGAATCTAAAGTATCTATTGCTTATTACTATGGGATTCATTCTTTGATCCTTGATAGACACTAGATTGATTACAAATTACATAGTAGGGTGTTCAGTATCAAAACTTTGAGAAATGTTCTCCAGTTAGACCAGGTGGACAAATGGACAAGACCAATGGTTACTGAGAACTGCGGTTTGTGAATATAGGTAAATTACTTGATCTTACAATACTTTTAAGACCTCTATATTCGGCCACCAATGGCGTACAAATCTAATTACATTTCATAAGTATTTTGTATAATTTAAATAAATCATTATTATTAATATGATTACATATTTTGTTTGAGGTTCTATAAGAGTTAGTCAGATAGCCAATAGGTAAGCAGATCACATGATTACATTTTATTTTTCTACTTTCAGCCGAATGCTTTACCTGCTACAATAATTATTCAGAGCCAAGCATCGTCTCCTGCAATACATGTAAATAAACACAAGACACTCATGAAACCTGAAAGGTTTGTATTTCTTTTAATAATGTCTTTTATTTACATTAGGCTAAAGAAAACCTTTGTAAATGTCCCCTACCAATTTTTGTAAAAATATCTGCTCATGCAAAGTCGATTTTCATTGGTTGCAGTAAAATATTTAAATGATAATAAAAAATAAAAAAAATACGACCGAATTGATAACGTCCTCCTTTTTGGAAGTCGGTTAAAAAGTAGAAATGTCGACCATGATTGATGTTAGAACGTGAAATGTAATATGGCCACCCATTATGTGGAGTTACGATCTGGTAAAGGTTGCAGCTCACAGCTGCAGAATTGAAGACTATAGGTGAACCCTATATCCAGCAGTGAATGCATACACAGCTGATATCATGATGAAGTTGTTCTGAAGTTACCACATTCGGCATTTAATCTTAATGTTATGGGCTAATATGATAAATCTCTTGGGTCGCAAAATATTATTGGGTTTTTCTGTTAGGAAATTCTCAGTAGCAGCCCGTAGTTTGGAATTGTGCCCGGTATGTGGCAATAGGCTCATCACCTATTACATGAGACTTAATAACAGCATTGGTGGAATGTGGGTGCACAATTGTGTACACCTCTGCCTACGTGATGGTGCTCCTGGAGGTATTAAGACTCCATCCCTTTCAAAATGGCGCCTAGTTAAGACTTGAAAGTTTCATACATTTCAACATCTTAATTAATAACAGATCGACACTTATGGACTACTTAGATATGAGATTGATCTATTATAACAGGCCTTAGTCACCTATTAGTTGTAAACATAACAACTATCTAATAAAGTTATTATATTAAATGGAAAAAGAATACGGTCGCGAACAGGATTCGAACCTGCGCCTCACGGATGTATACTCCAGGCGCTCTGACCACTAAGCCATCTCGACCTCTGCTCACGACCGCGAATTCTTCTTCCATATTTTAACACGTCTTATGGCGACGTTATTGCTATCAATTCACCGTATTAATATAATAACTTTAGAGTTCGCTAAGCATACGTTAATGCTTTTCAAAGATTTATCTTGAACTATCTAATAGTTAACACATGGGAAGTTGTTTATGCAATGTAGGCATGTTTTTCTTTATGTCCTGCAACTTGAGAAATGGAATGCAGAGCACAATTAGTTCTCAGTATTGTATCAACTGTTTTGGAATATGGTCTTTATATTGCTTACCGTGTTATTACTTACAAATTATATTCTACTATTATTATGTTATGAGGAAAGCTATATTATTAATTCTCAATGTGTTGGCTTATTAGCTGTTTTTTCAGAAACGCGTTCTGTGGCAAACGAAAATGGTCTCATCGGGACAAAGGGGACGTTTGTGAAATGAGAGAGAGGTCCTTCAGTGGTGGTTGTTCGTCGAAGTCTGCATACTTCTCTAAAAACGACTTTAAATCAAGAAAGTATGACACGGACCTGCCTAAGAAGGAACCAGTATTGCAGCCAGGCAAAATTGTACTCAAATCTCAGAACGCAGAAGGCACAAAACCATCTACAATCACAAACACTCCATCATTGCCAGGCAGCTCGAGTTTCAACTTTGTTTATAAGAATTCTTCCAAGAACGGGACGCCGACGCTATCCAAATTGACAGGGTACAAAATAGCGACAGACCTCCCGCCATTCTTCAACCCCACGACAAGCTCAGGAAAGAACAGTTTCGACGGTAAATACCACAGAAAGTTTAAAATGTTCAACAAGTCACATCCTCCTAATTCTTTAAGAAATCCTCTTATGTTCGATGATTCTATTAGCGGTATGGATTTCGCTGGGAACGAGTCGAGTTCTTTGAGCAGTAGTGATTCTGACGGTGTGGTAACGAATGATAGCGATAGAGAAGGAGATGACGAACTGACAGACTGGCCGGGTATTGAAGAGTTGAAAGTATTTAACAAAAGCCTCACGTTCAAATCTTCGAAATCCGTAAACAATAATTCTCCTAAATCATCCAGTAACATGCCACCGCCCAAACGCTTGAAAAAAGAAAAGTTACTCGTCAAAAGTGGTTGGGCTAGTTGCAAGAATCGATTTAAGAAAAAACGGGCTAAAGTTGACTCGGGGAATGACGATGACGCAATGATGTCCGATTCCAAAACAGTAGTAGACTTAGAAGACGAAGCAATCTCAAAAGAAAGTAGGGACATACTCCAACCGCATTCCTCCTTTAGCAGTTTTAGTGATATAAAAAACGCTGGTGTTTCCGGCCAAAACGCGAATGAGTCGTTTTTTCAGTCCTTTCAGGCGTTTCAAGAGAAGTCGTTGCAACAGGATGAAACGTTTAACCAGACACCACGGACAAACTTTTCGCTACAAAAAACATCGTCGAGTGACTTAAACTTGAGTGAAAAATCGCCGCAAAGCGATCATTATTACAGTGAACATTCAATGGGAAATGCTATGGTGACAGAGGTTAGAGAAATACGTGCTGGGTGTCGCAGAATACGGGACGAAAGACCAGGTTTCCTCATCTTGAGTGCGGCTAATGAACAGCTTTCAAAGTTCCTTCAAGACTCTTGTCAAACTGAATTGAAGTTGCCAAGTTTCCATGACCCTGAAGAGAAGGAGAAATTGGAGTCTTTAGCAAAGCTGTACTCCTTGGAACTTCAGGTGGAAATGGGCCGGCCTGTTCTGAGGAAAACCAGGTGACTATAATTCGTCTGTTTGTTAAAAGGTAACAGTAATTTTATGTGTATGTTTAGATACTAATTATAATTGTTTTTTTTTTGTAAATTTATTCGGTAGGACGTCTCAATTCATTCGTTCATGATTCATATAAAATGAATGTGTCATGTTCGGCTTTAATTATCTTCTGACATATATTTTTGAGCCTAGATATCCATTTTAATATTACAAAGAGTCAATGCCATTTAGCATAGCCATTAAAAATGATAAGATAACACTAATAACAAGATAGTAAATACGGAAACTGGACACCAAAATATCATTTCATTCATAAATTGAAAGTATTTCTATAACAAAAACAAAACATCTAAAGCATTCCTTCTCTTACTGATACATAATTTATCTGTTACAGCAACACAATGCAAGCTATTCGCGTCGAACATTCCTACCACAACTTTCCGTCAGACCACAAGCGGCGTTGCTATGGCGACGACACGGACACCAGCCTATCACTTAGCGACCAAAACTCTGTGACTTCCATCAATGACCTTGAAGACACACTAGACATACCGCAAAGACAAAGCGACATGACCCCACAAGATTTGGTAGATACATTTTCACATACTTTAGTTGATAAATCGTTGTTGCACCCTGGAGAAATTGATTGAAGTTACGAAAAGTATCTCAGAATTGGAATAGTTGAAATTGAATCAACTTTCAAGAATTTACGCGGGCTCTAGGAATCTTTATATGCGTTTGCGTCGAGTTTATCACAGCTTTAGACCGGATTACTTGCAGTATCATTTTTCGACCTTTTCGAAAAACGTTCGAGTTTATACTTGATGCTCCTGCGCAATGGAAGCACGGGCGAGGCTTCTCAAATTATATTTTTTTCTGGTTATTATCTAACCATAGAAAGATATGTACAGTAAAAATTATGTAGAAGGCAAAATTAAGACAATGGAGCCAGAATTTCTTAAAGATTGGAAATTCGATTGATGTAGAGTTTATTTTACAATAACCAGCAGTGCCCATATTTGCGCCTTCAAAGTATATATATATGTTTAACTTGAAATATTTTCTCTGAAATAACGCGCTTAGTCGTTTTCAGTTGCTGTTATGAATACAGGTCATATTTTTATTGAAAATTAATTCTTTTCAACATTATTTTGTAATTAAGATCAAAATTAGGTCAACATTTAGTTTATTTTCCAATTGTATAGAAAATTGGTATATGTTTTGCACTTTTCCACCGGAGGTTTCTGGGATATCAACGCTGTGCGTGATATAAATTATGTTAATATCTTTTATATTTAATGTCTGTTATTTTTAGGATATTTTCTAACCTTGTCTCGACTATTCTTGCGTCCGGTAGTAGGTAACGCTAATGATTATACCTATTATTCTACAATATAAGCGATACAATATAAGAACGGGTTTAGACAAACCTACATAGCCTTAAAAAGTATGCTATTAAAACCCACCCCTGTTACTAAAAACTGTCATCCGAAATCTATTAAGTGGCGCAAGTGATAACAAAAGTCGGAATTTCCTTTATATAAGATATCGAAACATTTTCTTTCTTCAAAATTGTTAGAAATAGTTTTGTGACATATCTTCTTATTTGCTCATTCCTTTTGTCTATAATTTAGGTCTTATTGGCTTTAATATGTCGTTTAATTTAATAATTAAACACATATATTTATTTCTTTCGACTTTTAGGGTTAAATTTTAGTTTAGGGACCAACATGTCGTAGGTTGGCGTTTATTTTTATGAAGACAATCTTAAAAAGATTCTAGTTTAAATATGCTTGAATACTTAAATAGTTTTACAATATTGTATAGACGCACTCGATTATTTTCGTAAATATTAATTTATCTAACCGCCAACTTGATTACTTTGTGGGACAATTAATAAATTTTTAACAATGTACTAGACGCTAATTTGCCACAAGATTAGCTTAGTTATGCACACGATATACATCTTTATTTAAGGAGCATTACTGTATATTTTGCCTTCACAAATATTGCAATGAAAATATATGGCAGTAAGGAAGTTAAAACGGAATATATTTCTTGCCTAATAACTGGGATAGGTAAGGTAGAACTAACGTATCAAGAAACATAATTTATGCTGGTTCAGAGCATTATTCTTATTGTACTATGTGTAAGAAGAAGACGACCCTTCCGCTCAGCCACGTTCGAAATTATACTGCATAACAATAAAAATCTCTTGTGTCTGCTAATGCGCGAGCCAACGGCTTAAGGCTTATCGCCGATACGAGAATTTGTTCAATCTTGTCCGTTGCTAAAATTAGGTATTAATTTGTTATATTCCACCACTACTTTTTTTGCCGCAGAGTATATCGTAGAGAAAGTCTGTCATGTGCGGTAGATCTTACGAGATTTTATGGTTTAAGCTGGATTTACATAGTAGTGCTGTGTCGTATCGTGACTCCTAAATGCAGTGTTAACCAAATGAAACTGAATGGAATCGTTTGATTGCGAATCTTTTGCCATGGGGTTGATGTGCCCGAAAATGGTCACCATTTCAGCTCATTTTGATCTCAGGTCAGGGGTCGGAGTTCTCGGAGTATGTTATATATATTTGTTCAACCGTATAGTAAAAAAAAAGTTTTGTTAAGATGGCCAATTTATTTTCAAAATTCCCCGCTGGTTAGCTGTATGAATACTAACATTCAAAGAGTGATTTTGACTTTCGTTGTATATATTTTGTATTCAACGTACATTTAGGTGCGTTACCACTAAGGGAAAAGTAAATCTGATGGGATAAAACATTATTTTCATACTAGCGTAGCTGTGATTGATATGTTTAAGTTTGCTTCGGTTTAGGGAGCGCTAGCACAGCTGAGTGGGAGGTTTGGGTCCGATTCTTTGGTCAGGCAGTGTTATTAGGGCTCTCCTGTTAGGAAATTCTCAGTAATAGCCCGGAGGTTGGAATTGGGTGCGCTAGATAGCAATATGTTCACCACTTAAAATTGTTATTAGGTCCCGCCCTAATAACAACTTTGGTGAAATATGGGTACCAACAGCGTGATGCTTGTCTTCTTCTCAGTGGTAATGCGATCTTGAATATTTCAGAACATAAACTTTGTAATACTGCGCTTTTTGGTCATCAAGTTTGTAATGATAGTTATTATATTGCACGTTGTCGATAGTTGATGTCTTAGATTTTATCGAAGTACGTTTCAGAGTTAAATCAAGTCTATGTATCGTTAAATAATTACAATAAAACAATTAACAAGGGAATAAATAATCGAAATATTTAGCTTGTATTCTACTATGTAACGTATAACCAGCCTAACGCCACGCCTGAGAAAATATGTACAAAAAAAAACTTACTGATAGCGGTATTCTGTAGGCACCACCAAAACTAAAAATATTGCTGGCTACTTCCACATAAAACAAGAGACGATCAAAAATCATTAGTAATATGCCAGAATACATAGGTTTTGCCACTAACCACAATTTTAACTTAGTTGTGGCTCTCATCATATCAGCAGGTAGAAGTACAATGTTGGACATGAGCGTTTCCCATATATTTCCTACATGGCTGGTCTTGAGCCAACTTCCTTTAAGATGTCACCTGTCCATTGGAGGTGTCCTATACTGCGTCTGCCAGTCCGTGGTTGCTATTCGAGAACTGTTTCCCATCGGCTATCGGTTCTACAAGCTATATGGCCTATTTGCGGTTATAAAATTAATGGATCCTTGTTTTATCTACCAGCAAAAATAGCAACAGGCCTTATGTAGGGAATGTTTGTAATAACTGGTTTAAAAGTTTCACGATCCCGACCTTTTGAGGTTGACTGGCAACAGTGACGAAGCATAGAGAGGGTTCTTCTTCAAAACCAAGTGAGGGTAGATAGAAAAAGCTATTTAGATTACTATTTTCTATAGTCCTACTCTTTAGGTACGTATATCTAACCGAATTTACATAAATATATATATATATATATTGTGTTTAATAGTGTTAAAAGTTGAATACTGTTAATACATTCTTACCTTACTTATTAAATACTGTATTGTGGTGAGATTTGCCGGTTATACAAGATCAGCCAATCACTATAGATGTACTTTATAACTCAAGATATGTCTTTGAAAAAGCATTAACGCATGCTTAGCGAACTCTAAAGTTACAATATTAAATGGAAAAAGAATACGGTCGCGAACGGGATTCGAACCTGCGCCTCCCGGATAGATACTCCAGGCGCTCTGACCAACTAAGCCATCTCGACCACTAAGATCAATAAGAGTGGTCGAGATGGCTTAGTTGGTCAGAGCGCCTGGAGTATCTATCCGGGAGGCGCAGGTTCGAATCCCGTTCGCGACCGTATTCTTTTTCCATTTAATATTGTAACTTTACTTTATAACTATCACATAGATGTTAATATAACGAATTGTCAAGTCAAAGGTCGCAAGTTCGAATCCACGGCACGCACCACTGACTTTTCGAAGTCATGTGCGTATTATAAATTAATTATCACTTGCTTGTAACGGTGAAGGAAAACATCGTGAGGAAACCAGCACACTTGAGAGATATTCTCGATGGTGTGTAAAACCATGTCAGAGACTAACGGGTGGTTTAAACTCTAACACTAGGTTGTTCATCGACCACACGATAAGAAGAACGAATTGTCAAACAAAAAAACAGACATGGAAAGAAAATAAAAGCTTTCCAATCGTGCGAAGTGTGCCATATAACAAACACATTTTAAAGATCAATACATTTTTGTAAATTTTGAACGAATTTTACAGTTCTCATCTATTTTGTACTGCTTGTTTGTTAAAATAGCAATATTTTTAGTATGCTTTAGTCGGTGTGCAAAATTAAGGCCATTGTGTAGTCGAGAATCGGATGCCAAACGCGCAAGATATAAGATGTGAAAATAGTTATTGAGGCCATAAGAGTTTATGTATCAGATTCTACTTTATTAGGGAAAGGTAGATTAAACTTTTATGTGAGTGATAATAATTCATTTAAAGCAATAAATAATTATATTATTATTTTTCTTTAGACACTTTATTTTTATGTGCATTGTGTTGATAAGCACAAAAAAATGCTAAAGCTACATGGATAGCGCTTTACTCTTTTTACCTATCCATTGTCAATTTAATAATTTTCATACAATTCTAAGTTTGAATGTATGTATTCGACTTATAACTGAAAAAGACCTTCACTAATAAAATAGAACCCTATATCTACGAGTACAAATTACCGACGAAAGAACTTATACCTGTCGTGTATTGTATATAAAATATTTGAACGTGTTAGAATTCAAATTAGTAAGAAAGTACTTGGAATGAGAGATTCAGTTCTACATTACTGGTCTGTTATTTATTGTATATGTTTTAAGGCTTTGATATAATCAGAAATCATTCATGTTTAAATGCTGGCATGTAATCGAATATCTTGTGTGATTATAGTTGCATTTTTGTATAATAGAATTCGTGAATCAATGACCTGCATTAAATTTGGCATAAGTGAAAATTACCTACCGGTTGTGTTGTGTTGAAAATCCCTAACTCTTAAGTATTCATAAAAGCATACCACTAACGTGCGGTTAGCTACCATTGTTAAATTGTTACTGTGTCTTTACGCAGGAACAGAACGCCCCTGCATAAAGTATGAAAACTTATATCTAGTTTTCCAATATCAATGTTATTAATTTTCGATAAAAAGAAAATGCTCTTTTAGTTTAAGTATATATAGAGACTTTGTCACAGAAATTGTTGCATCCCATAAAATTCAACAAACAGGTGACATAATTATATGTTTCGTATCGGAGGTCAAGACTACAAGAATATAATTAAATTACGTTCTTTTGTCTGTAACTTTGTTGATATAATGAAGGCAATTTAATCGAAGTACGAAGACTTTAGTTGTAAACTATATTTTTGTTGTCTCTTATGTCCTAACAAGCCGTATACGTTGGTTTACACTAACATTGTATCAGGTATTTGTAGTTATGTATATGAATCAGTGTTATGATTGGGATGGAAATATTGTATTAATGAATTAATACAAAATTATACTTTTGAATTATATTTTTTCGTTTAATTTCTGGACAACCCCTGTCGATAACACTCGTTTCCTGATCACAGAATTGCTTATTATTTTTGGCAAGAAATAAAAAAATTATACCCTAGAATTAATTAAAATTAACATGTCTAAAAAACTGTTCAACAAACAATGTTAGGTAACAAACAACACTACATTAACAGCTAAATCGTGGTATACAAAATGAAAAATATAACTATGAAATAAAAATCATTTTATTAAATAAAAACAAAGTGATGTTCGGAAATTAACAAATAATGAATAACAAATGAGCACCGGAACTCGAATCGTTTTACGATAACCAAATAATAACAATAACTTAACGGAAGTATAGAAAGGTCACAGGTTTAACGAATAGGAATAATATTATGTGACAGGTCTATACTTATCTAATGCCTCACAGACTGAATGAAGCGAATAGAACTGTCCCTAATTTAAAAGTATAATGTTATATACGTAACTTTTATAAATATGGTTAAATGCTCTCAGAGATTCAACCCTATGCTATGCCTTACAGGCCTTTTATGTATAAATATGATATTGTAAAATTAAAAATATTTTAAGAGTTCTACTCTCATTTTGTTTAGTAAGTTGAATACAGTCTGTAAGGCGCCTTACATTACACCCTGGTTATGCGTTCCACGTTCCACTACATACTTATAAATATATATTTCACTCCTATTAGATAACTATTCGATTTTCCACGATATTTTTCATATATTATGCTAAAATTAATTTTCATTCACTTTGTACTGTGATGCTTTCAAGTCACTGTAAATTGACACTATTAAATAGTGTGTTATATCACATTTATATACAAATGTAACCAACCCATACACTGGTCGTTCTTTACAAAATAAAAAATGTCTTTTTAAATAAATTCCAAAATTAATTCAACGGACGACACATTCATAGTATAAAAAAACACTCATAAAATTAACTAAATATTAAAATGCTATAAATTACTATATAAAATCATAATTGCTCGGAGTAACAAATTTCATGGTACAAATATGTTTGTGCCGATTAAAGTCTTATCACAAAAGTTTGGTAGATTTGTCATTGAAATGTGGACCTTATGTTTAGTCGTCGATGGTACAGATTAGGTCGTCTCCTTCTAGTTTCTGTCCGTTGGTGATGGAGACTGATCCGATTGTGCCAGCCTTTGGTGCTTGAACGATCATTTCCATCTTCATGGCTGAGAGGACGGCGATTGGCTGACCTTTCTCGACCTTGTCGCCTTCTTTCACCTTGATTGCTGTGAAGAAAATAATATATTTAGTTATGCTATTGTAGAAGAGTAGAGCGTTAGTTGTATCATGATATTAAATAAAGATTTTTTTAACCGACTTCAGTAAAGGAGGTTCTATATTCGACCGGTATGTATGTATGTACACGATTTTCTGAAAAACTGCTGATTATAAAAATATGTTTTTCCGAAGTTTGTAGTAAAAAGTTTAATTGTGGTAATACTTACTGAGTACTGTTCCTGGCATGGGCGCTCCAACCTGATTCTTGTCGCCTTTCACCGCCTTCGGGTGGATTTTCATTTCCTAATAAAAAATAAAATGGTTAATTGTAGACCTTTTTATCGACAGTCTAAATTCGAGATATCTCATAGGTATTACGTACAATGTTTATAATTTTTCAGTGTCTTTCAAGAAAAAAATACTACTTTTCCAATTAATGCTTCAGCGATTTTACAACCTAAAGAAAACCTACTTACAAAAAAGTATATATTTCGCACGAAAATAAACGTCCAGTTTATCTCACCTTGCTGGCATTTTCGTCCCTGATGAACACAGAGCGCAGTTGTCCGTTGAGTTCGAAGAACACCTCCCTCTCTCCTGCAGCCGTCATCTCCTCGGATACCGCAATCGTTTTGATGTCTAATGTCTTTCCGCGTTCAATCTTCACTTCTATCGTCTCACCGACCTGTTGAACGGCAATAAAATATTATAATAAATAAGGATAAATTAAATTATTAACGGTGTCATTTTTCAATTTAATCGGACAATACAGCCATAAGGGCTTCACAATATTTGTGTTTTTTTTCCTAGGTTTGATTCGAAACGAATTCGACTATAGCACAAAGCAAAATAAACGTTTTCTTTAGCTGTGAACAATATCCACCTTCTATAATTATAAATGTAAGTGCTTTGGTAATACTTTAAACTTACATTTTATGTTGCAATAAATAAATACAAACATTATGTACTTCAATGGCTAATGGCCGAGGCCGTGTTCAAGAAACGATAATTTCGGGCTAAAAATAAAATTGTGGAAAGAAAAATACGGTCGTGAACAGGATTCGAAACTGCGCCTCCCCGATAAATACACCAGGCGTTCTGACCAACTAAGCCATCTCGATCTCTGCTCGAATTATTCCACATTTTAATGGGTCTTTTAGCGACGTCATCGGTATCTATTCAGTTCCTATACAAACTGTACAGTTCACTACGCATGCGTTTGAAGGAATAATCTGAAGGAATAATATTAATTTATATGCTATGGTATCAAGATAAATCTAATAAAAAAACTAAAAACACGCCGCTATGTGTGAATTATGTTTACTACTACTTTTTAAATATTACTAGCTTATGGTACTCGGGACAATGTAAGGATTCTAACGATACCCCATAAATCTAAATTGGTTTAGGCGTTTAAAAGTTATGGTGTACTCACAAACATACATACATGAACCCTAAAACATAACACACCTTCTTTTGGGTAGTCTTCTAAAAATAAATATTCAAAGGGTAAACGTTGACACTCATGTAAGCAGTAATATGAAGTTGCGTTAAACAGGGCAATAATGTCATAATTTTTGCCTAAATTATCTTAGATTTACTTACTTTAGGTCCAACTAAGAAGGTCTTGGTGTCCAAATGCTTGACGGGTCCGTACTTGTCACGGATTCGGAAGAAGTCGTTGGCCACCTGGGGGTACATAGCTGCAGACATCACGTCTTGGTCGGACACCTGAAATATGATCAGATAAAATATTAGTATTAGAATAAATTGGGAACTGGGGCCTAATTCTGCTAATTTACCAATGCTTCAGTTGAGTGTCGATAGTGTGTCGATGGAATGATTTTAGTTAATTGGTAGTCTGCTACCTTAATAAGACCACCGGTCTAACTAAAATCATTCTATCGACACACTATCGACACTCAACTGAAGCATTGGTAAATTAGCAGAATTAGGCCCCTGGATGTTTCATTCAGCTTTAAAATTAGTAAAGATAAGGTATATATATAGGTTTATATTTATTTGAATTATCTAGAGTTTAAAAGAAGGTTGAAAGATCATCAGACAAACTTCACAAATAATTCAAACCATTACTCGTTGCATTCATTCTGCATGCGTACACAATTGCGTGCGTACTGAGCAGACTCCAATTAAATTGGGATTAAGGGCAGGCGGATGATTTTGACACGATAAAACCATTTCTAAATACAATTTTTAATTAGATTTAAAAAAACTTAGAGAAATGTTAATTTTCAGCTCAATAACAAGTCCTCAAAATGTTTCCGGTGATTAAAATGTGGTTTATTACTGTGCCTTTATAGAATAAAATTTCATATTCTCACCTCAGGATGAGATTCGGCTAGTTCCTGTTTCAACTTGTCGAAGTCTAGCGGCGCGAGTTCCTTGCCGGGCCTGTCTGCAATTCTTGGCATGTCCTTCAGCACTTTCGATCTATAAACAACAATTAAAAAATAAAAATAATGATCAAGACTGTCTCGTTGGTCTAATGGTCGCAAGTGTGGTTGCTGAGCGTGATGTCGTGGGTCGGTCCTCCGCGTCCAGCAAATTCTCTGTAGCAGCCCGGTTTGGAATTGTGCCCGGTTGATGGCAATAGGCTACCTATGGATCACATGGGCATTACTAACTGCAACAGTGAAACGTGAGGTACAAAAGTACTCCTCTGCCTACCCCTTCGAAGGTACAGGCGCGATGCTATGCTATTATTAAATATATTGTAACACAGTGCAGATAGGAATGTACAGAGACGCGAACATGATTCAGTTCTAGTTAGTTATCAGTGAAGCCTTTTCTCGATTGTGTTTATAGCGAATAAACATTCCTGTAGTGAGGTTTTTTTTTTAAACTTATCCAATGAAGACTAATTTTTTTTACTCTAACGAAATTCAAAACCTTTTTGTTATAAACATATAGATATATATTACACAAAGGAAAGATTAGTTTGTTTGTAATCTATAAACTCTGAAATTACTGAACGATTTAAATATTTTTTCACTATTAGAGGGCTAATTTATTAATTATCTGCTAATTTATCTCAGTAATAATATTTCAGCCTGTTAGTTCTTTTATATCACCATACGTAAAAAGTAAATCATACCTGAGTGGTTCAGGGAATCCACCATAAGGAATACCAATGGCACCCTGTAGGTACTCCACCACAGACTTGGGGAACGACAGCTCTTCAGCTCTGGCTTGGATCTCCTCAGTTGTCAGTTTGTTCTGTACCATGAATTGGGCGAGGTCTCCCACCACCTTGGATGATGGGGTGACCTTGATGATATCGCCCAAAATAAGGTTGGCTTCCCTGGAAGAAAACGGTGAGGAGAAATGTTATATTTATTTGAAAAACTGTTGTTTTTGAATTAAACGAACTGAGTGTTCTCTTCAGAAAAAGGCAGAAATTGCTGTTTTTTTAATACTTTGCATGTTATTTTATTAGACCATAAATAAAACCAGCTGATGATCTGTTCAGCTCGAGCCATATTTATAGAGCAGGAGCAGAGAGGTATTGCATGGGACGATTCTAATCCTTAGCGGCCACACGGGGCAAATATTTTTGTTTCAAAAATTAATATAATAAAATCATTTTTATTGTATTCTATTTTTTATTGATCTGTGTTCGGTATCAGCATAGTCACGAGTCACCTCTTTAAATACGGCACGGATACAGATCAATACCTTGTATATGCCAATCAACAACTTTGCCGTTTTCGTTTTTAACACAAACACGCAACAGTTTATTATTATGTATCCTACTTATACGAACGTTATATGCACAAACTCGCAGAGAACTTGCACCGTCATACTATTGTTCAGCAGACTCCTGATTTTTTCCTGATTTGCAGCCGTAATGACGTTCTTTTATATTTTTATTTACCTCTAAAATAATCTCAATAATGTTATTAATTTCTAAAATCTCACCTATAAGCCTTCTTAACCTCTTCAAACTGGCTGCCCAGTCCGAGGGAGAAGGCCTGGAACTGCAGGTTAGTGTACTGTCCTCCGGGGATCTCATTCAGGTATACGTCGGCATTGCCAGACTTCATGGTTGCGGTGGCTTCGAAGGGGCCGTATAGAGTACGGGCTTGCTCCCAGTATGCGGAGTACTCTGATACTGTTTGGAGGGCGATTTCTGGAAGAAGGGTAAGATTTTGATGAATTGTTTTATTTATTTATTTGGGAAAACAAACAGTTACACAAAAGTTCTTAATTACTAATTCTAAGTATCTAAAGTTAATATTGTATGTGTAACTCACAACGTTATCCACATGTTACCTATTCAAATTTTTATGTAAGAACTAATTAGGCATACGAGTGAATTTACATTACATTTATTTTCAGGTTACAGTTAGATATACAGTAAAATTAGTTTGTTAGTTTTTGGATTACAGTATTTCGGAATTTGTTAGATGATAGTGTAAATAGATCTATGTCCGAAAAGTGTATGTTATAATTGTTTGCCATGCGGCGTAGAGGTGCGCGAACTCTAGCATTGGTGCGGCAAGATGTAACAGCGAATACAGGGCGTGCGTCATGCGCACCTCGCGTCTCATGACAGTTCTAGGTACAACATAACTTAATCTATTGATCAAATCTGAGCAGTCGTATCTGCTGCTACATATGTCATATAGAAACATTATTTCTAGGAAAAGGCGTCGAGACTTCAAGTCCATCAACTCAACATCCCTACAGGAGTCATTAAGGCTCAAAGAATGGCGGCAACGGTAACGCATAGCTTTGAGAAATTTGCGCTGTACATTTTCCAAGCTTTCTACGTATCTTTTGTATAGAGGATTCCATATTAATACGGCGTATTCAAGTTGTGACCTAATAAGTGACTTATAAAGATGTATGTAAGTATCAGGACGCTTAAAGTCTGATGTGGTTCTCATCACAAAACCATACATGCGGTATGAGTTATTAATAATTTTATGGATATGTTGGTCAAGATGGAGCTTACTATCCAATATTACCCCCAGATCTTTCACCGAAGTAACTACGCTCAGAGGAGCATTGCTGAGAATATACGAGCGTTTTATAATATTTTTGTTTTTTGTGAATGTGGCTGAAATACATTTAGAAGTGCTTAATTGAATTTTATTCTTGGTACAGTACGCAGAAAATCTATTCAGGTCGTCTTGAAGTAAATCACAGTCGTTAAGTGCGTATTGTTCTATATATTTTAAGATCGTCTGCGTAGAGTAAGAATTTTGAATGCAAAAAACAATTTCCTACGTCATTTATAAATATAATAAAAAGTAAAGGGCCTAAAATTGAGCCTTGAGGCACGCCAGAGGACACGGTGGCCGATTTGGATTGATATCCCCTAATTACGACACGTTGCGTTCTGTTCGTCACGTACGATATAAACCAGCGAAGTAAATCTCCGCGAATCCCATTATATGCAAGCTTTTCAAGAAGTAACTCATGGTCCACCCTAACAAAAGCCCTACGGTAGTCTGTGTATACGGCGTCAATTTGTATCTGTTGATCCATATTATTGAATAAATAATTTGTAAAAGTTAATAAATTTGTAACTGTGGATCTTCTTTGAACAAATCCGTGTTGTTGAGTTATAATAATGTTGTGTATCGTGGGGTAAATTGCACCATGTACAAGCCTCTCAAAAATCTTCGACAAGGCAGACAAGATAGAGATAGCTCGATAATTTTCAACATATTGTTTAGAGCCGGCTTTATGTACTGGTGTTATATTAGCCATTTTCCAAACTTCTGGGAATGTTCCATCAATAATACAATTATTGTATATGAAGTGTAACGGCGTGGAAACAGTCGAGGCGACTCTCTTAAGAAAGTAAGTCGATAACCCATCAGGACCAGGTCCTTTTGTTATATCTAAGGAATTAAGCTCCTTTAAAACTTGTTCATGACTAAACGAAATGCGATTAATAACAACACAGTTATCTGCACAACTATCAGGAGGTATCCATTGTCTATCGTTCAGTGTTGATGTTTCATAGACTGACTGAAAATAATCTGAGAATAAGTCACAAGTTACGGTTGGGTCAGTTGAAATTTGACTTTTGTAGAACACTGAAACAGGTATTCCATTATTTGATTGACGGTTAGAAACATAGCTCCACAAATTCTTAACATTTTTCTTTATGTTTTGCTCAACACTATCTATATACCTACAGTAATTATTGTTACATACAGATTGAAATCTACGTCTTAAAAAGGAGAATTGTTCATAGTCCGACAAGTTGTTATATGTCTTCCATTTAATCCAGGCTTTATATTTTGATTTGAAAATGCGTATTAACGACTTAGAAAACCAAATTGGGAATTTCCTCGATGTGATACGGGTCATAGGAGTGTGCTTTTTAATCGAACCATATAAAATATCATAAAAGGTACTGACACATTCATTAGTGGACAAAGTACTAAAACTAGCCAACCAGTCAATTTCAGATAGATCGAGATTAATTTGTTCATAATTTGCTTTGAAAAATTTATATTTATATGCTTTTGCTTGCGCGAGAGTCTTAAATCTGGATTTATATATAATAGTAGCACAAAAAGGAGGGTGATGACCATCAATTGGCAGCAATGTACAAGATGGGGTGTATGTAGTACAATCAGTATTGCTAATTAATAAATCTAGAATACGATCATTGTTATTCCTCATGTTATTGAATTGTGATGCATTGAGTAAAGATATAAAGTTGCTCATAAGTTCGTTAGCTGTTGAAGAATCACTGTAAGAACATTGCAGAGCCGAGACATTACCGTGTTTGTTAGGTAACCAGCTAATGCCCGGTAAGTTATAGTCTCCAAAAAGATAAAATATTTTAGTTGAGGTTGCATAGAGTACTATGTAGAAGATTAAAGTGGTCTTGGTAAATGTCCTGAGAAGATTTAGGGGGAATATACACTCCGCTAATAACGCAGTTTCCATCAGTTTTGTTCCCTGGTAATTGTATGAGAATGTGCTCAATATAAGGGCTGACTGGTTGTGCCAGGGATACGAGAGTGGATGCTAAACTTTTAAGTACTGCCACCAAAACCCCTCCACCCTCTTTTTTCTTGGTCACAGTGCGGTTACGGTCGCATCAATAAACGTTGTAGCGGTTATCCATAAACTCACCGTCCGAAATATGTGGAGTAAGCCATGTTTCCGTCAGGATTATAACGTCGTAACAATGAGATAAAATATTAATATACAATATATTAAGCTTGGTGCGCATACCCCTACAATTCTGATAATAAACATTTAAATTATCCACAGTAGACGGGTTGAGACTCTAAAAAGTTAAATTTAATAAGTTTATAGAGCGCCATTATCCATATATAGATGAAGTCTAGACTATTTATAGGGCATATAAAATATAATATGACAAGATGTAGAGGCAAATTGGACTCAGTAATATTGAGTTAATAATAACGTAATTACGTATAATAGTGTACCTGCTAGTAGCAAAACTTGTAGTATAGAATATGAATACAATTACATAATCGTCAAGAGTGACTAACATTCTGAAAAAATAATCCTTATGATAATATGCAAATAGTACACAAAAACAAATCCACAAATGGTTAATTTTAATTACTAGTTGTAGCATTTGTAACATTTGTAAGAGGGGCGCTAGGTTTTATTTTAGAAATATCCTGAGTAGACCGAATTGCAATAGCAGGCGCTCCATCAACCTCTCGCACGAGAATGGTGGCATGCTTAATCCAGACGAACTTGTACTTGCTTTTACTTGCGGCTTCTTTGCAGGCTCGAAACAACTGCTTGTTTTTTAACGTGAGATGTTCATTCATATAGATAGATTGTACTGTTCCAGAAATTCCTAGTTGATCAGTTTTTACCCCTTTTGCCAATCGGAAGGCACTGAGTAGATTATCCCGTAGAATCAAGGAGCAAAGCTTCACAACAATGTTTTTAGGTTTATTGTCATCTTTCCGAGCATGCGGGACGCGGTGAATAGCAATTATATCTCTTTGATTTAGTGAACAGTTTATTTTAGCGCTAATATTTTCCATAACTGTTATCAAATTTTCAGATCGCCTTTCCGGAAGATTACATATTTCCACGTGTCATTGCCTGGCCTGTTGCTCAAGTGTGTCAATTTTCGCTTTCGTTTTGTCGAACTGGATATTCGTATGCAATTTGATTTTGGTGAAATGGTTTCAAGTAATCAAGAGTATAGTATCTATACTCACTAGTGTCCAGCTTGGTGCCCTGCAGCGAGGCCACTAGCGCGCCCATGCTGGGCTGGCTGGTGAGGCCGGACATGGAGTCCACGGCCACGTCCACCACGTCGGCGCCGGCCTCAGCACACGCTAACATGGAGGCCACACCGGCGCCCGACGTGTCGTGAGTGTGCACGTGGATAGGCATGTCCGGGTGCTTGTCGCGGATCGCTCCGATTAACATTCTGGTGAAGTGCGTCAATCATTTTAACTTTCTTCTGGTATAAGTGCGTGACATGACATTTTAATGAGTGGAAGATAAATCTTTGAAAAGCATTAACGCATGCTTAGCGAACAAAAAAGTTATAATATTAAAATGGAAAAAGAATACGGTCGCGAGTAGGATTCGAACCTGCGCCTCCCGGATAAATACTCCAGGCTTCGTCGGGATGGCTTAGTGGTCAGAGCGCCTGGAGTATTTATCCGGGAGGTTGGAATCCTACTCGCGACCGTATTCTTTTTCCATTTTAATGAGTCACTCTATATATTAATTATTGTTCACCGGTTACTGCACCGGTCACGTGCATGTTTCGGTATTTTCCGACTATGGCACGAGTCTAATTCGTCGCGAGCTCAGCTCATGATTAACGGCTTCGTTCAAGTTCGAAACTAGTCAGGCAACGCCGAAAACCAGTGAACACTAAATAATATGAATGTATGAATGAATGCCTTACTATAATTATTAAAATGTACTCGAGTTGTGTTCGCCAACCATCGTTTCACGAATTTGTAGGAAAAACCCATTAGTAGGGTATAATTGGGGGTTCTGCCTCACTTGCTCTCGCCTGCGCTCGAGCTGCGCGATGCAGAAGCCCCCAATTATACCCTACTAATGTAGGCCAGATATCAAGTGCATATCGTATTCAATCACAAAGGCGTATAAGCGTCACTAGTTTCGTAATTGTTATGCATCGGGAATCCGATCCGCTAGAACGTGGCGCTTGGTGCTAAGCTAGCTGTAGATCGGTTTACTTGTATATCCATTATAAGATGCACAGACAATCGTAGTGCTTGCGTACTTTTCTTTATGTTCATATGCCTGCCCCCTCCTATAATAAAATCTGCACGAAATATCCTTTCCTTTTACAAGTAAAACATAGGGACATAACATAATGGAAAACTGCGAACATGCTCTTGACCACAGCTCTATAAATACAAGGCAATAAAACACATTGAAGAATTAAATGTACTTTTTTCATCAACATGCATAAACTTAGGTATATCAATCAGCGGTCAGCGGATAACGTGAAATGACGTCATCCGCTTGTCGCATCGTTCGATGTATGGAGCGCGCTACAGCGTTCAATTATATTAGCAACAGTACAACTTAATGTCATCGGTGCCTTGGATACGGACGAATACATTTTAACATAACATAGTATCACGCCTATATTCACCCGAAGGGGTAGGCAGAGGTGTATACAATTGTACACCCCCAAATTTCACCAATGCTATTTGTCATGGCCATGTAATATGTGGTGAGCTTATTCTCATCTATTGCACATTTTAAAATTGCACAATACCAAACTCGGGGAGCTTCTGAGAATTTCCTAACAGAAAAACCCAATAACACTTTACCCGATCTTGGGAAATCGAACCCAAGACCTCACGCTCAGCCGTCGCGCTTGGGTCCACTAGACCAACGAGGCAGTCAAATTATGTAAAAGGACGCATTTTGTTGAGAAATTTATTTCATATACAGCGATGGCATAAGTACATACAACTTCCTTTTTAGAATTTAATATCAGGTATCCGCGACGGTGTGGCGCCGTTTACTAAATTGGGAAAGGAAGAAATATGATTCCATGTGTAGGCTGCAATAAATCAATTTGAACTCTATGTAGTGAGTACATAGAATTTATTTGGTAGCAAGCCTTTTTTATTTGTGTACGGAATCAAATTGAACTTTATTAACATGTTGCTAGTTCATATATAAGTAAGAAATTAATTTAAAAATATATTTAATTTGAAACAATTCGTGAGAGCATTTCTGTAAGATAAATCTAAATAAAATGTCGGTGAGTATGTTTTTAATTATATTTGTAATCATTATATTATCTTATCGTAAAATATGTTCTTATTTATTATTATTTTTGTTTTCAGGACTCTGAAAATCTTTTTAATTTTATTCAAATTCCCCGAAATGACCCAATTGCATGCGAGTCATCTAAGCTCAATTTAAAGAGAAAAGGGGAAACCTCATCCCCACCGCAAAAGCGTAAACGGATCCAAGCATACTCATATACCAAAACGAGGGCCCAAAACACGTTTTCTACACGGTCAAGGACGATCAAAATTGAAATTTATGAGGCTGACAATCACCCCAAAAAACCTTGTGAGTGCAGCGCAAATAAATGTGTGCAATATGTAATAGAAAATATTACAAGTAGTGATATTTACTTAGATTTAGAAAATATTATTGGAAAAATTCACGAAAACATATAGATAAACAAAAAAAATTATAGACTTACAATATATTTATAATTAGTAACTTATAGACTACTTAACTATGTACAAGAAAATGATAATAAAAATAAAATATATAACATAAAACAAAGCATTGTTTAGGCGTCGAAGTATTCCTCCACATACAATTGTATGGGAAAGTTATATTTTTTTTTATGTCATTTTCTTTTTTTGTCGGTATATAGAATTAGATTGTATCTGCATAATTATACTGTACCTATACTTATATAATAGAATTATAAGCTTATTATCTAATATATTATAAGTTCCTACATTAAAATATAACTGAATCCAGAATATTCAAAAATAAAATACTAAATGTAATGGTTTCTCATTAATTATAATTGGATTTATATCAAATGTTAGAAATATAATATGTAAACTTTACAAAAATATTTATGTTACTATTATTTTAATAAAATTACTTGTTTGTTTATATTACAAATAATTTGGTTTTATTCATTGTCCTCTATTGTTGTCGAGTCGTTGTCCATAAATGTATGAGGTCTTATTAAATTGGTTTAATAAATGTTTATTGTAGAGGACCGGAGTTAGTTGCGCCCTCTTTCCATATACGATTTTCGTCTCGAATTGCTTGTTGAAGCGCTATTATGGATAAAATGATGAGTAAACATAATTCCTAATCTGTATCATTCGGGAGTGTTCATACATGAGATTAGTATGAGATATTCGTATTAATAAAAGTATGCTTTAAGTGCATTTGGCATAGGGACCAAATTGCATATGCACTATTTATTGTAATTTTTTTTACGGTAACTTTTTACAACTAATTCGCATAATGAACACAGCTTAACTTTAAAGGTTTATAAATATAGGGCTCCCGCGACTGCGCTATTACTTTCACTTTGTTACGATTGAGAGCATATAGTTAATTGCTTTCGCATTGAGTTCGTTATTGTGACAAAAATTTACCTACTTTGTGATTTTCTGGGCGAGAATCCTGCAGTAGCAAAGTATGTAAGTATTAATAATATATTTTCTACACCCAATTCTACATTCACCCTCTTTATAAGTACTTAATTTATTATAATACGTAGTCTGAAAATATTATTTTATAAAAGTCGTATATCCGAGCCAAGCATATTATTATTTGACTTACTTACTACTTGATTTAAGTTGAACATTGATAGCATTTTAGTTTTTTTCAATTTCTAGGGTAATAGATCTTTAGTTAAAAAAATTAGTAGCCTTTAGTTTGGAATAATTCCCAATCATATTAATCATAAGAGTTAAGCACACTTCTGCTTTATTGTTTAGGTATTATATTAAAGTGATACTATTATTATTATTTTTCAGGGCTCACATTAACAATCCATTTTGGCTGCATGAAGAGGAGCAACCTTCGGCAGCAGCTAACAGAAGTGGTTCTAAGAAGAAAGCCGATCTGGCGAAGCGGGCTAAAAAGGTCCAGAAGAAAAAAGATCTGCCATTGATAAATCCATTTACTGAGCAATCTGATTCGGACAGCGATGCGAAGTCTACTCCCGCACCAGTTGTCAAACGAAAGAGAATTGCTGTGCTTCCTGACTCCGAGGTAAGTTTCCAAAAATCTGTCAATTAACTCAGTTTGTCGCAGTCCTGGACTCTCGCTTAATTAAGTATAATGAAGTAACTTTTACTTTGATATATAGAGTGGTGGATACACATACCCTGTTGGAATATCTGTTCCATTATATTCTGCATAACTTAAGACTCGACATGCGCTATTACACACTAGATGATACATTGTCATTTAATTGTATTTCAGGATGATTTACCGCAACAGCCAATTCGAGCTGCCACTCTGAGAAGTGCATTTTCTCAGCGCGTAGCTTCAGGATACTCATACCAGTCAGACCCGGCGAAAACTGGACAATACTACTTCGAATTGAGAGTGTACAACACTCGCGAAGCTGGGCGACTACAATACAACGAGCGCTGGAAGCAAGCTCTCATAACTTTGAAGCTTGCTACTGACCAGAACACCGGTGTTTGGACTGCATTAACTGGTCTAGTCAATGCTGGTCGGGATGAAATGAGGGAAATTCGTCCGGTATTGTATACTAATCCGCAATAAATAGCGATACTTTTTTTCTTACAGAATTGTATAACTTCTTATATTATGATTTTATCACGTTTATGATTGTTATGTTGGTTATCATTTAATTTTACAGCTTAAAAAGATAACAAGCAAATATGTTATCTCTTAATTTTCGTTTATTTGTCTTAGATACAGACTCTTATATTATTTTTTATCATTTGATTTAAAAATATAACAGTATTTTAATCTTATTAATGCGTTTTTGTTCTACAGTCATTTAACACACGAGAAATGAAAACTGAATAAATTACAAATGAGATAATAAATTGATTAAAATTACACATGAGAATATTAAAGCAGTTTTTTTTTATGAGAATTTATACTTATGTTCAATAATATATTTATTTTACAGCCATTTTACACAAGAGAATTAAAAACTGAATAAATTACAAATGAGATAATAAACTGATTAAAATTACACATGAGAAATTAAAGCAGAATAATATATATTTTTTATGTTAAATTAGACATATGTTATATTATATATTAATTTTACAGCCATTATTTTTTATCATTTGATTTAAAAATATAACAGTATTTTAATCTTATTAATGCGTTTTTGTTCTACAGTCATTTTACACACGAGAAATGAAAACTGAATAAATTACAAATGAGATAATAAATTGATTAAAATTACACATGAGAATATTAAAGCAGTTTTTTTTTATGAGAATTTATACTTATGTTCAATAATATATTTATTTTACAGCCATTTTACACAAGAGAATTAAAAACTGAATAAATTACAAATGAGATAATAAACTGATTAAAGTTACACATGAGAAAATAAAGCAGAATAATGTTGTTTTTATGAGATATTTGAGTTACTAACGAAAATAATATTTTTATTTCAAAAGTGAACTGAATATATTTTAGAAATGTTTTTTTGTAAAGACTGTAATATTTATGTTTCAAAGTTGTCATCGCATAATAGAACGAATATTCATAAATCAAATCGCTTGTTGAGTTCTGAGTTTGACCATGTTCAAGTCATTGCTTCTGCATTTAAAAAAAGGATTATAAGTTATAAAATAAATTCTATTGTTTTCACTATTACTCCCGAGACGTTTTTAAGACAAATTTCGAAAACTGTGTATGATATAATCGAAAATGCTATTAAAAAACATAAAGCTATCAAAGTTAATTTTGAATTGTTTGTTTCATACATTTTGCCCAAAAATAATGAAATATCTATGAAATCTTTTAACACAAAATTTATTATTTTAGTGCAGAGTACTGACATTGTCGATATTTACTTAAAATGTTCTGAGAAATTAATATCGAAATGTTCAGAGTTTGAACTCTCAGAATCAGGTTGGATGATTAATTTTATAAGTCATTTGGAAATAAATATAAATAAGTACAATCCTCTAAGAGCTGGAACTTACTTACAATTACCTGCAGTCATAAGAAATACAAAGTCATGTTTAAATATATATAACAATGACAGTCACTGTTTTCTGTGGTGTATTGCAGCCCACATGTATCCGACTGCACATAATCCTAATCGTATAAAATCGTATCCACACTATACGACACTGTTTAATATAAATAATATATCATTTCCTCCGAGTTTTAACGACATTAAAATATTTGAATTAAATAATCAATTTATTAGTGTGAATGTTTATGGTCTTGAAGCTGATAATCAAGTAACTGGTCCCTTATATGTGACAAGTAAACGAAAGCTTATCCATGCTAACCTGTTATACATTTATAAACACGAAAAAGCGCATTTTTGTTTAATAAAAGACTTTAGTCGCCTTCTGCATCGCCAATTAACTAAACACAAGTCCAAAGTATTTTTATGCGATGAATGTTTTTTATATTACGATCATATAGATAAATTGATGAATCACAACTGCGGTAGAAAACAAACCGTTTTACCTGAAGAAAATAGCAAATTACATTTTATAAATTTTCAAAGAACCCAAAAAATACCTTTTGTGATATACGGCGATTTTGAAAGTTTGCTTTGTGTATACTCAGACAAAAATAAATCTCTTTTTACTGAAAATGTGCAAGCTCATAAAGCATCCTCGTTTGCCTATTACATTTGCTGCAAATCTAACCCTGAACTGAATGATTTTGTTAGTTATAGAGGCCCAAATTGTGCACAAAGATTTGTTGAAACAATAACAAGTGATATAAAAAAGCTTTATAAAATTTTACAAGATGATAAGCCTATGTTACCTCTTACTCCCGAGGAGTTAACTATCCATCATAAAGCTACAGCATGTAATATATGTAAAACTGAATTTGTTATGAATGATAAAATAGTTAAAGACCATGACCATTTTACGGGTAAATATAGAGGTGCTGCCCATAATACTTGTAATTTGAATTTGAAAAAATGCCAGTTTATACCAATAATTTTTCATAATTTATCTGGTTACGATTGTCATTTATTTATTAAAGAATTATCTGGTATTCTTGGTAGAATTAATTTAATTCCCAAAACAAAAGAAAAATATATATCGTTCACAAAGTTCATACCGATTGATAAAACGAATACAGCACAGTTAAAATTTATAGATTCATTTAATTTTTTGAGTACTAGTTTAGATAAATTGGCAAAAACTTTACATTCGAACGATTTTCATAACATGCGATTGTATTTTCCTAATGAGGATTTATTTAAATTAGTTCGTAGAAAAGGTGTATACTGTTATGACTATATAGATACATGGGAAAAATATAATGAGACTCAACTGCCTGAGCAATCAAATTTTTTTAACAAACTTACCGGAGAACATATTTCAGCTGATGACTATAAGCATGCTGTGACAGTGTGGAATGCATTTAAAATAAAAAATTTAGGAGAGTATACGGATCTTTATTTGAAATGTGACGTTATTTTATTATGTGACATATTTGAAAAATTTCGAGACATGAGTTTAGTTTATTATAGTTTGGATCCATGCTTTTATGTTTCATCTCCATCATTAAGTTGGGATGCTATGCTTTTATACACTAAAGTTGACCTTGATTTAATTTCGGACGTGGATATGTACCAAATGTTAGAAGAAGGAATTCGTGGAGGTCTCGCTCAATGTTCATTGAGATATGCTAAAGCTAATAATAATTATTTATCAACTTACAACAATAAAAAACCTAGCACCTATCTAATTTATCTAGACTGTGTTAATTTATACGGATTTGCGATGATGCAAAAACTGCCTATGCGTAATTTTAAATTTCTGAATGAAAATGAAATAATAGATTTCAATATCAAGAATGTATGTAAAATGAGTAATCAAGGATACATTCTTGAAGTAGACTTATGTTACCCAACCGACATTCATAATGCTCATTCTGACTTCCCTTTTGCAGCCGAAAAGTTTTCCCCTTTACAAAGTCAATGTAAAAAATTAATAGCAAATCTGTATAACAAACACCGCTTTGTAATCCATTATGTACATTTACAAGAATGTTTGAAAAATGGTTTAATTTTACTTAAAATACATAGAATACTATCATTCCACCAAGATAACTTTTTAGAGCCATATATTTCTTTAAATACTTCTCTAAGACAAAAGGCTAAATCAGATTTCGAAAGAGACTTTTTCAAAAAGCAAAACAACTCTATTTTTGGGAAAACGATTGAAAACAAACGTAAACAAGTTGATGTTAGACTTGTACAATTATGGAAAGATAAGTTAAATAAAACTAACAGAGTATATGGAGCAGAAAAATATATAAGTGCTCCAAACTTTAAAGACTTAGCAATTTTCTCAGAAAATCTAGTCGCTATTCAGTTAAATAAGACAAAAGTTATTTTAGATCGCCCCATTTATATTGGTTTTTCTATTCTTGAAATTTCCAAAACACATTTATATCATTTTCATTATTCTGTCATGAAAAACATTTATAAAGATAATATAAAACTATGTTATACGGATACCGATAGTCTTCTTTATCATATAAAAACTGATGATTTTTACGCTGATATGAAAAAAAATATTAAGTATTTTGATACAAACAATTTTGTGGAAAATAATAAGTATGGTATTCCAAAAGCTAACGGGCAAATACCGGGTTATTTCAAAGATGAAATGGGAGGAGAAGTAATTTCAGAATTTGTTGGTTTACGGGCTAAGTTGTATTGTATAAATTCTGAGAAAATTACTATTAAAAAAGCAAAAGGAGTTACAAAGCCAGTAACAAAAAAGTTAGACATTGAAAAATATAAAAGAGCTTTAAATTACAAAGAAAACCTAAGAAATGACATGTATGTTATACGAGCGAAACATCATCAGATTTTCACTCAAAAAATAAATAAACTGATACTTAACAGCGATGACAACAAAAGACAAATGATAATAAATAGTTTTGAGACTGTACCATGGGGGCACTGTAACACCATACTTTGATATTAAGTTTTATAATTATGTTATATTGTGTAATGTTACAAAAATGATTATTTTTAGAACTAATAAATATGTTAAATTTGTATTTGTTTGTTTTTCTTTATAAAATATTTACCCTAACCTTATTATGAACTGGAAGGTAAATAAAAGTAGGTATGATATGTAATTTTATAATTTAATTCAACTAAGTAATAAAACATAAAATAATATAAAATTTGAACACTATCTTAGAATTAAGATTCACAATTGATTAGCTAAACTTATTTTTTTTACTATTTTACTAATCAAATATTCAGTTTCATCCATAATAGCATCACAATAGTCTCTGACTAGGTACTGAACACTTACACAAGCACTATCATTTTCACTGCGGCTCATTCCGATGAGATTGTTGCTACTCAGATCATTAATAGATATATTTATCAAATGACGTGCTTTTCCTGGCTCATTCCGTATAACATAAGACGAAGAAGATGTAGCAAATGGTTTTGATATCATGTTTTTTAAAGAAAGTTGAGTTTCCTTACTTTTTTTTATACTCATTAATTTCTTTTTCTTCTGTTTCAATTTCTCCGGTTCACGTTTCTGAGACGCAGTTTCAACCGCATTAGATGCATTCATATCTTGTGAAAAATATAATGATTTAACAATAGCATCATTATTTTCCACAATGTAAGGATCGTTCAGTTTCTGTAAATATAAAGAATTACTTTGAATTAACTCTATTGGAATAACGGTATACTATTATTTTTAAGTACAAAATTTTACACATACTTCACGAAAAAAATACGGGCCTATTACCAGATTGCCGTCACTGAGATCCGCAGAGTCCCCCTGTAAAAATAAATAAATTGTAAACAAAAGACAAACCCAAATCAGCTACAAAATACATACATTTATAATTAAATATAACCTACCTCCTGTAATTTTTCGTGTTCTTCAGAAGTCACGTTATCTTTGCCCACAATGCAGGGGCTATAGCATGGTGAAAGAGACATAATTCTTAAAAAAAAAAAACATTAATTGTATATAAAGTTATAATTTAAATATATTTATATGATTGTATATATTTACAGAAAAGCATTTTATTAGGCAATTTTATTACTAAAACTTACCTTTACTATTAAAAATATTATTACAAATTAAAATAATAGCGTAAGTGACCGCTTTTGCTGACTGCTACGATTAAATTAACTATTTAATTACTCATAAGTGCTAATTTAAAATTATTGCATAATATTGGGATTCATGTTACTTATTGTCTTAATATAATATGATCTCAAATTAATTATAATAATAGAAAAGTCCAAACCTGATGAATTTTAATCACGTTGAATGCCATTTCATTATATAACTCTATACGTACCTGCATAAGACATAGTTATTTAATTATGTAGATATATATATATATATATATATATGTATGTAAGACAGTATTTTATTCAATAGGCAAGATGAAGTTGATTAAACAGCCCACATCCTTAAACGTTAAAAATATAAATATTGGTGAGCGCACTCACCAGATCAGACATAGTGTTCTATTGCCTAATACAATTCGTTGTATAATATGCGGTCCCTCTAATTGTGGTAAAACAAACGTTGTGATCAGTTTGTTATTGCATGAAAATGGATTGAAATTCCAAAATCTGTACCTATATTCCAAAACCAGTTTTCAGCCAAAATATCGTTTCTTAAAAGAAGTCATACGAATAGTACCTCAGATTAAGTTTTATGAGCTGAATGATGATAAAGATGTTATAGCTCCAAGTGAAGCTTTAAGCAATTCTGTATTTATTTTTGATGATGTTGCATGCGAAAACCAAATAAACATTCGTAATTATTTTTCTATGGGTAGACATAAACAAATCGATTGCTTTTATTTATCCCAAACTTACTCAAAAATTCCAAAACAGTTGTTACGTGATAATGCAAATTTTCTTATAATATTTAAACAAGATGATGTAAATTTAAAGCATATTTATGAAGAACACGTAAGTTCTGATCTGTCATGGAATCAATTCAAAAATATTTGTATTACAGTTTGGAGCAATCCATATAACTTTGTTTGTATTAGCAAAGACTCACCATTCAACAATGGCAGATATAGAAAAAATTTTGATACTTTTTTTACCTCAAATGAAGTTATAAAGTGAATAACATGCAAAAAAAATTAGTTTTGCTCTTTCCTTACTCGTGCTCAGTACTATGAAATAAGATGGACAAAAATATTAAAATGGAATTAATTAAATCTGCTGACTCCATAAAAAGTAAATTGAAACAAATGAAAAACCAGGAACATGAACTTAACTTATCGCTTGATAAAATGCTAAAACCTGTTTCGGAACCCCTTAAAACCCTAGTGAACAAACACGACTCGAGACAAGAGTCTAAAACATTTCTAGAAAATATTAGCTGTGAGGAAAATCTGTCATCCACGAACTCTGAAGCAATCGAGTCGGATAATAGTAGCACATTTTCGTCTGCTAAGTGCAATGATTTTTACGATGCTGATTTATATTCTGCAAGTTCTCCTAAAGACGAAATAAAAGATAATTTAGAAATATCTCTAGAAAGTAAAGACATCTATGGTATTTACGATGGTGTAAACGTACCATTTGGAATAAGGACTGAAAATAAAACTTTGATGATTGGCAACTCAGTCGTATCATTTTCTAAAGTTGATAGTTTAAAAAACGATAAGGACTTTATAATTAAAATCGGGGACAAAGCTTACGCTTTGACTCCTGGGCTAAAAGAACTTTTACTACGAAGAAAACCTGATATCAAGTCAATAACAAGTAAAGATAAACTTGTTTATAAAGATATATTATATCATACAAACGCTCATAAAAGAGATTTTAATCCTAAGGGTCAAATAAGAGGTGACAAAGGAATCAAATATCGAGAAATAATCAAACCATTATTTTCTGAGACATCAACAGAAAAAAGTCGGTCTAAAGTTGGAGGTAGCTTGCCAAAACTTAAGAAATATAAATCTAACACTGACTTGATATATTGGGATGATCCAAATGAATTGGTTGAGAGATTAAAATTATTAATAGCCTCAAGAGATGCCGGCAATACAAACCATGACAATGAAATTTTATCTATCATCGAAGAATTAAAAGAAGCTAGCATAATTAGGGGATAAATACTAATAAAAATAAACTTCTGAATCAGTATCACATAGGCATTCTTAATGAACATATTAAAAATAAAACAAAGATTAAATTAATCAAAGGTAGCGATTAATAAAAGAAGAGATTCTAAAAGAGAAGACATACCTAAAAATGAGTAAAGCCGATGTTGTAAACGAAATCCATAAAAGTGCAAGAATTAACTTTCAGAGAAGAAATGTTATTATGAAAGATATAGATGACCTATGGCAAGCGGATTTAATTGATATGCAGTCAATTTCTAAAGAAAATAAAAACATAACATTTATTCTGGTTGTTATTGATACATTTTCAAAATATGCTTGGGCCTTCCCTTTAGAAAGCAAGAACAAAGACGTTGTACATAAAACTTTCAAGATTTTATTGGATAAAGGTCGCATCCCTAAAAATCTACAAACTGATAATGGAACAGAATTTTATAATAATAAATTTAAAAATCTTATGAATTCTTATCACATTAACCATTATTCAACCTTTTCAACAAAAAAGGCTTCAATCGTTGAGCGATTTATCAGAACACTAAAATCTAAATTATTCAAAGAATTTAGTTTAAAAGGTAGCTACAATTGGATAGATAATAGCCTTAAGAATGTTGTTTATAACTACAATCATACACACCATCGGACTATAGATGAAATTCCAGCAAATGTGAATAAAGTTAATAAAAAACGTATATTGGAAAGATATGCGAGTTTGGTAAAAAAAGGTCATATAAAAAATAGGTATAAAGTGGGTGATTATGTGCGTATCAGTAAGTACAAAGGAACATTTGAAAAAGGATACACTCCCAATTGGTCGACGGAAATATTTAAAATTCGAAAAGTACAAAATACAGCGCCTATTACATACTTGATTGAAGATACAATCAGAGGTCAACCTATTTTAGGAGCATTTTATTCGCAAGAACTTCAAAAGACGAAACATCCCAAGGTATATCTTGTTGAAAAAGTAGTTAAAAGGAAAGGAAACAGGGTTTTAGTAAAATGGCTAGGTTTGTCTTCTGCAGAGAACAGTTGGATTGATAAGACAAATATATTATAGTGAATTCATTTGCCCAACTAATTGATAAAAATAATTATTTATTTATTAAATCTTTAATTCTTTATTGATCAGTCTTATAATGTGTATTGGAAAGAGGAAGGAAAGGGAGCAGGGTTTTAGTAAAATGATTTTATTGAAAAGTCGAATATATTGTAAAAAAAAAGAAACTCATTGTTAATTGACATAATGTATTTATGCATGTTCAATTCCATAATTGATCAGTCATAAGATGTGTATTGGAGAGAATAGTCTTCTTAATTGGCTTATAAATATTTTACCGTTTGAATTGCACTTACCTGGATACAATTATTGTGGTCCTGGTACCAAATTAATCAAGAGACTTGCACGTGGAGATAAAGGTGTAAATAAATTAGACGAATATTGTAAAGACCACGACGTTGCCTATCACAATTCTTCAAACTTAAAGGATCGACATAAAGCAGATTTAGTTTTGCTTGAAATGGCAAAAAAGCGTGTAGTTGCTTCTGATGCGAGTGTTGGGGAAAAACTTGCAGCACATCTAGTAAGCAAAGCAATGTTAACAAAAATAAAAACCGGTGCTGGGCATAAAATTCGTAACCGTAATAAAAAACTGCTAAATAAAACTTCATCTGGACATGGTCTAAAAAATAAGTTAAAAAATATTATTATTAAAACGAAAAGACGTGTACAAAAATTAAAACCAAAATGCAAGAAAATGGCAATAGAATTAGCTATGGCTGCTGCTAGAGAATTAGTTGATAATTCGTCTATAAAACTTCCTCGTGTGATTCCTATACCAAAAACTGGTGGAGTTTTACCATTGATTCCTATTTTTGCTGGATTATCTGCCGCGGGAGCCTTAGCAGGTGGTGCGGCTGGTATAGCCAAAACCATAAATGAATTTAAAATGGCTAAAAAGCGTTTTACTGAATTGAAGAGACATAATGAAAAAATGGAGGCTCTTTGTATTGGAAAAGGACTGCATCTTAAACCTCATAAAAATGGACTAGGAATATTTGTATCGAAAGAAAAAAACTAAAATACCGGCTACCCAAACGAGCCTTAACTAATGTTGACATTTTGAAGTATGGCAATAAAATTCCGTATTTTAGAGGCGTCTATATGAGAGATGAACTCCCTAAAAAACCTTTTAAAAAAGAATGCGGGGTCATTAATTTAGATACTTCAAATAATCCTGGTTCTCATTGGGTAGCCTACGGAAAATACAATGATTATATTGAATATTTTGACAGTTATGGTAATCTTAAGCCCCCAAAGGAATTTATTAAATACTTAGGTTCCAAAGTCCATTATAATTATGATAATATACAACATGATCATCCTTTCAATTGTGGACACCTTTGTTTAAGCTTTCTAAAAAAATTTTGGTGTACTCAAGGAATAAAATAAACAGGATCTACCAAAAGTGTCCAGTATAAAAACATGTCTGTCACGATTACCATCTCCGGAAACAAATCGGAATTAGATACATACTTTCAACCACCTTTGAGTTTATATGGTCTGTATGAGTGCGGTTTGCTATACTTTGCAGTACTGAATTCGATACCTGACCCTGACTTATATGTTAATTATAATATTCTGCCTGTGATCAGAATCGAATGTGACCTAGTACACGCTTCGTACTCCAACGGATTACCAACTCATATAATTCATGAATTTGTATCTAATAGTGCTACTAGTAATAAGTGCGTAGAAATACCGAAAAACGTTATCTATTTTCCAGTGAACAAAGACGTAATTCCATCTATATCTGTTAAGATTGTTGATCAATTTGGAAACCGCATTCATTTCAGAGAAGAACCAAATATTCAAATACGTCTTCATCTTAGAAAACTAAAATGATATTATATAATAAAAACCCTACAGTCAACTTAAAGCGTCTTATTTCTTCTACAACCACTGTAGGACAAAGACGTAAGATAAAAGTTAAGAAACTGACTAAAACAAATAAAGATTTCCTCAGAGCCCTAGGTTTTAAAGTATGAATATACTACAGATTACTGAATCACCTCACTTCGATACTTCGGTTGAAAGTTATGAAGTCCATACATACAATCCCTACAGTAACAGTTTTAGAGAAAACGATGAAATCAGAATCCCCATACACCAACAAGACATATACGTGCTACCATCAGCCAGTTCAATTTACATCGAAGGGCAAGCAAAACTCTTCGACAAGGATGGGAAGCCGATTAAGAAAGCTATTACGTTCAGTAACAACCCTGTTATGTTTTTGTTTCAAGATATCAGATATGAAATAAACGGTGTAGAAATAGATCGTATAAAAAATTCTGGAATAACATCAACAATAAAATCATACGTTTCAATGAATGATGGAGAAAATAAAGTTGGAGCTTTATGGGGTTGGAACATAGACGGATTTAAAAACGATGGCCAGTTTAGTGCTATTGTACCACTAAATAAAATTTTAGGGTTTGCCGAGGATTACAATAAAATTGTGATGAATTGTAAACATGAACTTATACTGAATAGAAGTAACTCTAACTTAAACAGCATTATATTATCTGATGATGTAACGCATTTACAAATAGATATAGATAGAGTACAGTGGCGCGTGCCTCACATAAAAGTATCAGATCGGGAACGTCTCACACTTCTTAAACATTTAGAAAGAGATAAACCAGTTCAGATAGCGTTTAGAAATTGGGATTTATACGAGTATCCATTACTTCCTAAAACTACAAAACATTCTTGGTCCGTCAAAACCGCCTCACAATTAGAGAAACCTCGATATGTGATTTTTTGCTTACAAACTAATAGAAAAAATAATAAAAGCAAAGATAGTTCACTGTTTGATCACTGTGAAGTTACAAACGTTACACTATTTTTGAATTCCCAGTATTATCCCTACGAACAACTTGGTTTAAATTTTGTTGAGAATAAATACAGTATATTATATGAAATGTATATAAAATTTCGTCAGTCGTATTACAACTGCCCTGCGGACCCCTTACTTAATTTAGTTAATTTTAAGGACAAAGCGCCTCTGTTTATTATAGACTGTTCAAGACAAAACGATAGTTTAAAAACCGGCCCCGTAGATGTGCGGCTAGAGATTGAATGTGCAGCACCAATTCCAAATAACACAACTGGATATTGTTTAATTATTAACGATCGACTTGTTGAATATAAACCTTTGAGTAACATAGTGCGCAGATTATCATGATCATTGTAGATGTTCAAGGTTTTAAAACAGAAACAAATGAATTTATAGTAAAAGAAATTGCTATAATATGTAACAATAAAGTTCAGGTATTTTTAATTAAGCCACCATTCCCATTTTATAATTTGACAAAACGAGAAAGACGAGAAGTTAGTTGGCTCGAACGTAATAAAAAGATATATTGGGGTGAAGGATTTGTGCCTTACGCAAATCATCAGAATTTGATTGTAGATATATTAAGAGATAAATGTGTTTACATCAAAGGTACCGAAAAAGTGTTATGGTTGAAAGGTATTCTAAATAATAATAATGTCAATAATTTAGATGACAAAGGTTGTCCTAGCTTGTTACGATTGTGTGAAAAATATAAACATTCTCATGAAGTTTATAGTTGTATATATCATGACTCATTATGTACTTTAAAAAATGTTTTGTGTTTAAAAAAATGGTGTTTAGACAATAAACTTTTTCAATAAATATTTTCTTGTTTTATTGCTAGATTTAAGAAATTCCTATGATAGTTTATAAACTGTCAGTCACAGCATGATGAATTACTCACACTTTTATAAATACGCTTAACAACTTAGAACTTCTCGTTTTACTGAATTGAATAAACAGAAGTATTGTAGAATTATGTATGTGGTGACATCTATCTGACTACACAAACACTACGCAGACAAGTAGTTACTAGCAGAATACTGACTGGCTTATGCCAAAATAATGTCATGAATCCTGCATCTCAAAAGTAAAGCTTCCCCGACGAACTACTTGCTACTAGCATATAATATAATAATACGAAGGATAAAAATAATATAATATAATAACACCCACCTAGTTGTAGAATCCGCCCTTTTCTATGGAAGAACACCACACTTTAGACCGCCATATAATTTCGGAGTAACGGTGACTCTGATTTTACATGGAGGAACGAAGTATGCTGTACCTTCATAGAAAAGGGAGGATTCTACGACTAGGTGGGTGTTATTAACCATTAAATTTGGCGTTTGTACATATGTTAGTTCGTCATAAAACTTTACTTGCGCGATGCAGGATTCATGACGTCATTCCATCAAGTTAATTAAGAGGGGTAGTTTAGTAGTAGCATTTGATGACCTACACCAGTAGGGTATAATTGGGGGCTTCTGCATCGCGCAGCTCGAGCGCAGGCGAGAGCAAGTGAGGCAGAACCCCCAATTATACCCTACTCCCATTGGCTTGCTACGTGGCAGGAACAACCTTTAAGCACTTAATGGATTAAAAATGTCATCCAGGTACGTAAAGTGGTATTGATGATGCAATATGGGTCTGAATAGCACGGTAACATGTAACAAGGTACATGGATGACTGATACTGAGACGAGAATAGTTAGCAGGTCGAGAAAATTCTGAATGCTCTAAAAAAAAATTCAATGTCTCAGAATTGGCTAAGTGTCATGCAAGGTTTTTTTTCGTAAAATATAATTAACCATTCTGTGTTGCCAATAAGTATTAACCACAGATTAATAAAAAAAATAGTCAAAAGCATTTACTTAGCAGCCTGCGGCTTCAACAGTCCCGCCATATCTTTGATCGCCAACACATGAGTCCCGGCTTTCACCAGCTCATCAGCCAAGTTCGTGTAGTACTTGAGGTCGTATTTCTTCTTGTTGGGGTCAGACACATCGCCGGTGTAGGAGATGGCGGCTTCGATTACACCGCCGGCTTTACCAGCCGCGTCCATACCGAGGATCAAGTTAGGGAGGTAGTTGAGGGAGTCGAAGACACGGAAGATATCCATGCCGTTTTGTACCTGGAGATTGGGAGAAATTGATTATTCTAAGAGCCAATCTAGTTTCAATAATCGTTCAAACCGTCTATGAAAATCCTAGCCAAGTTTTGTTACTATAAGCCAAAATAAGGTTTCCCAGCATACATAAAAGCCTCAACAACTTACAGCCATATCACAGAATTTGTAGACGACGTTATCAGGATAGTTGGTGTATCCGACAGCGTTGGCGCCACGCAGCAACATTTGGAACGGGATGTTGGGGATCATCCGGCGCATATCGCGGAGACGCTCCCAGGGACACTCGTGGAGGAACCTGCGAGGAGTTAGTGTTTTAAACGAGTGTGGAATTCAATGATCAATATACGAAAAAATATATATGGGGATCTCACACAACATTCTTATAATTGATTTAATATTTATTGAAAGATT